>JBBMOJ010000078.1:0-116220 GCA_038090695.1 Sclerotinia spermophila
TCTAGATATTAATTCCTCGATCCCCTAGATCCCCTAGATCCATCACGTGATCTTTTGACCATGTGACGCGGTAAGTTGGGTGCCGTCGTAACAGTAAAGATATTAAGAGATTAGATGAAAATAGTGGTTCAAAGTATTGATTATATAACTCCTTTATGAATAAGCTATTTCTATTATATATATAGATTATTATTATATCTAGGGATAGTTTTGGAAAAGCTGAGACTATAGGATTAAAAGAGCTTAATAATATATATTGCCTATATTATTATTATATAATATATAGTATTTACAAATCTAATAATAGTTTTTATTATATCCTATACACTATAACTCAATTAAAAAATAGGGGCTTAGAATTAAAGAATAATATTCGATTTCAATTAAAAGAATAGAAAGAAATACAAATAGATAAAATAGTAAAAAGTAAATATTGGAGATTTGTATATTGTTCTATATTATTCAATTCGAATCAATTTATTTTATAAAGAATATTAGGATTGATATAATATATTATATTTTATAAAATATAATATAGAATTTTTATTTTTTATAGAGAGGTAAATAGTTTAATCTAAACAATAAGAAATTCTATAAAAAAAAAGTTAAAGAATTAAAAAAGAAATGTAAATAATAAGAAAACAGAATATTATTATTAATATTAGAAGAAGGAAATGTTTTACTATATAAAATAAAGAATATAATTATATTACAAATATCAAATTTAGAAAAGGATATTAAATACAATTTAGAAGATCTAAAAGAAAATGGATTAGATAAGGAAGTGTTTTTAGTATTGTATATTATACCAAAAAAGGAATAGCACTAATTAAATATTATTCAAAAAAAGATAAGATATACAATTTCCTTATAAATAAATATTGAAAGGAATATAAAGTTATAGAATAGAAAGAGTTTCTAATATAGAATAGAACTATTCTTTTAGTAAATCTATTAAAGTTTGAATTCTATTTGAAGAATTTCATTTTGTTGAAAAATATATATATTTTATATTACAAAAAGTCAATATCAAAAGAAGATATAAACTACTTGGAATAATAATCAAAGGACTTTATATAAACGTTTCAAAACTTATATTATTAGGGTAAAAAAGATTATATAAAAATATATAAAATCAATCTATACTTTTTGCTTTATTTGGGTATACAAATTCAATATTTTAATTTTTATTTATAAATAAGTAAAACAAATAAAAAAATTCTAATATAGAATAGTATTGCAAATTAGGGATTTAGGTTCAAAATAAATGTTTTAGGTATAGCTGATAGAAAGTTATATTAATAGTTGTAAGGATATAATAGTTAATATAGTGGATATAGATAAAACTCTATTGAATCAATTAATATAAATGGAATATATAAATCACTTATCGAAATCCAAGAGTTGTTATAGATAGAGAAAGAATAAACTGGAGTAAGAATTAGAGTTCCCAATAATGATAAGAATATCTCTTAATATTGAACTGATTTATATATAATTATATCTTATTAAATAATATTTTAAAAAGAAAGATTTGTAATAATAACTGATTAATAAGAATTTTATAAAACTTTTCAAAAAAGCGAGGATTGATATCGAAATAATAATAGGAATAATAATTGAATAAAATATTTCAATAAAGAATTGCGATGATTTATATATACAATAGTATTTAGAAGAAGAAACTAAGGAATGGTATAGAAGAATATAAATTATTATATAAAATTATAATTGGAAAGAGTTTGTAATAGTATAGGAGTTTCGTTTTGTATAAAGATATAAGAAATAGGAATTTTTAATAATTGATAGCTTTGTTAATAAAAGATTTAATAGATTGAAGATTATAAAATTGAAAGAAATAAGAAATATTATTGGAAGAATAAAGGTAATAAAAGATTGTGAAAATCATTGGGATAGATTTATAGTTTTGATTTTGCAGAGTGGGCTTTATTTTGATTAGAAAATTGAAGATATTTTATATTATAATAGTATTATTTTTGTACTTGTTTATAATTGAATTCGAGAATAATTAATTTTGTAAGTATATTTTCTTTTTTTCTATTAAAATTCAATAATAAACAGATTGCAAAAAATGCCGATTTTATTTGTTATTAACAAAATAACTATTTCATTAATAACGAAAGAAACTTTAATATTATAATATACAAAATAGAAATTAATATGGGGATTTATATTGAATTTCTTTTCGTCTGTAATATTAACTTTACCACAACAGGGATTAGTGCGATACTAAGTTCTACTTTTGTATTTGAACTTCTCCGCTATCGTTGAGATGATTTGCTTGCTTGATAAATAGATAAATAGATGTATATATATCTATGTATTTCGCATCAGATCAAAAACAAGAAAAACTCTCGAATTCTCTACTCTCGATTCTTTTCCCAGAATTTAATTATTTGTATAATATACAATACAAGCTTTATCTTTAGCCCCTTAGTATCAGGAAAACAATTTCGCATCGCCAAAAGCTTTTCTTATTATTTTCTAAAGCATTTTAGATTTATATTATTATCAGAAAAAGGTTTATTTGTTACTAGCATACTACTTAGTATTAATCATATATCACATATGATTTCCAACAATTATAACTCGTTCTATTAAAGACTTAAAATAATAAAAACTATATTATTAATTATATTAAACAATAAAGTTTAATATTATACTTTAATATTTCATTTTAAATATTTTAAAATATAATATACTAATATTGAAGATTTTCATATGATTTTTCAGAATAGTATTCTTAAGAGTACTATAATTATATATATTATAAGGACTCTTTATTATATAAAATATTAGATACAATAAAAATGAGTGCAAATACAAATCACATCCATATCAGCTCAGTAGATAACTCAAACGAAAAACTCGAATATGTCTCTATTGTTATCATTTATCAGGAATAAGATATAGGAATTTAAAGGTTTGATTTAACCTTATTATAGGTGTGGAATGGAAGTTTGGAGTTTTTATATATTTTATGTTCTTTAGTGTGGAATGTATGTATGTATGTATGTGTATAATATATAGATGTAGATGTACAGTGGTTTGCTTAGCACAAGCACTGTTGATGAATTCTAGGAACTGCTCTTGCTCTTTCCTTATTCCGCTTCTATCCTCTCATTACTACTCACTCTTCACTCCTCTCCTTTTTTCTCCCTTCTCTTCCTTCTCCCTCTCCCTAAATCTCCACCCCTAAATCTCCACACCCACACCCACACCTATCCCACCCTCCCTACATACTCCCCCCATATCCCATATCCCCACAACCCCACAACCCCTCTATCCCAAGACCCTTCCTCTCAAGCTTTCTACTCCTACTCCTAACCCCTATCCCCGACTTCTCGTTTCTCATTCTCTCATTGAGATTGTTTTGTTTTTTTCTAGAACATATATCTATCATGATATCATGGATTTTTCATTAATTATAGTTTATACTATATAATACTATGGTTCGTGCGATGCGATTTGTGTAATTAGTTATTATATTGTTTTGGAGATGTAGAGATGTAGAGATGTAGAGATGTAAGAGATATAAGAGGTAAAGAAATTAAAGGTATTGAAGGTTTTGATTTGGGGATATGAGGGTTGGTGGTTGGAGAGTGGAGAGTGGATAATGGAGAGTTGTGATGAGGAGGAGGTTATTCAAATAGACTGCTATAAGATATGAAGAAGAAGAGGAGGAGGAGGAGGTTGGTTAATTAAATTCGAGTTGGACGAGTTATAACAAGCCGAGAAATTGATTCAAAAACTCCAGGAGTATAATAATTCAGGATAAATGCGAATTACTTCTTTCCTTCCCGATTGAAAACTAGACTGCCCTATCTGCCCTGCCTTTATACCCCTTCCTTGATTTTAAGATTGAAACTCACGCACAAGAACCACTGTCAGATTTCAGAATCACAAAAGGAAGATTACGGAATGGGAATATTTAATCTCAAAAACTAGATTGAATAATCAAAATATCATCAATTCATAAACTTCATAACTACTATATATCTCAAATCTAAGCCAACATCCACAAAAGAAGGTATCAAGAGAAGACGAAAACTTATTTATTTGATACCAAAAGGATTATCTATCCTATAAAATTGCTCAACATCTCTAAAATTTGTTCAAGAAAAAAGAAAGAAGAAGTGAACAAAAAGGGCTCGTCTTGCGAGAACGAAGGTTATGTCGTTTTCATATTTCCTCCACCACATCACCCACCCCTACCATCATACGATGCAGATATACCCGCTCACCGCATACTCCAAATGCAAATACGACAACACTAGACACCAGTCTAGTTTCTCTGCACATGTCTATGCAAATGTCTCGGCCTTCTCTTTTCCTTCTTACTCACACCACTCTTGGAATAAACACTCAACGCCAAAGAACCCCCACAAATTTCCTTTTCATTCCCCTCACAAGCCATATTGCACTTGCTCGCATCAAGCGTCTGAGTGGGTAGATTTTGACCACAGAAACACTGTCCCCCGTATTCGGTTCCCGCAACACTATACCCCTTTCCTTCACAATACGCCACACAAGCCGTGCTAGAAACAGCACCGGCCCCGACATCAGCAAAGGTAACACCAGAAAGAGCGCGAGTGGATTCTTGATCTGCGTAACATCCAGCATATGAGTAGCCAGAGATGGCGGCTGGAGCGCTAGAAGAGGTGCTAGAGCCGGTAGGGATAGCTTGGCCTGCGGTGACCGAGATGGTTTTGTAGATGAGTGTTGAAGCGTGTACTGTGACGATGGATGTGAATACTTGACCGCCGGATGTGATGACGCTGGAGGATACGACTTCGCTGCTTGCTGCTGCTGCGACTTTGGTGAAAGCACCGCTGCGGGTATGGGTTTGAGAATGTTTGTTTGAGGATGAGCTTGAGGTCGCTGGTTGGTAAAGCGGTAGAGGGACATCTGGGATAGGAATGCCTGCTACTGATGTAGCAACTCCTAGTAAAGATGATGCAACATTGGATACAGAAGCAGCAACAGATGAAGCACCGGCCGCAACAGATGCAACCGCGGAAGAAGCACCAGCAGCTACAGAAGAAGCCTGGACACCAACAGCAGAAGTAGCAGATGCGACTACAGAAGAAGCGACACTAGCAACACCAGCACCCCATTGGCCAATAGGATTACTACCTGGCAACACAGACATAGAGCCAGAAACAACTTCATCAATTGGTGATTTGATGCTGCAGGTTGTGCTTGGATCGTTTAATCCACCAATGAGACTTGGGCATTTGTCCATACCAGAATCACCTGCGTCGCAGTTATCGATGATTTGTTGGAGTGTTTCTACATCCCAACCTGAGATCTGCGAATTTGTTAGTATATTCAACATATCTCGCTAAAGATGTCAACTTACAAAGTCAGCATGGAACCCGTAACCAGTTGGATCTCCATTAGCAAGAACAAAAGGTTGTTTTCCTTGACCTGAGGTCCATTGATCGGCAAAGAGAGGAGTATTGTAATAAACCTCATAGAAAAGATGAGGAGTGTGAATCCAACCCTTAGGACAATTTCCATTTGTAGGCCAATCCATATTCGTCTTATAATCAGTCAATCCAGCAGCAGGGTTATAGCACGAAGGGAAATGAGCATCGAGACGCATTGGTGAAGCAAATGTGTCACAATTTTGATCTGGGAATCCAGCACCTGCTCCCTTGTTTTGTGGGTCTTGAATCCCTACTCCGTGTAATCCGTCCGAGTTGGCCGGATAAGATGGAACATCGTAGTTTTTACGTGGGCATGTAACTTGAATGGGCTGGGGTGTTCCGAGGTGGTAGTCGACGATGGATGCTCCACCTTCTGCTGGAGGAGTACGAAGAGCTGGGTCACCAATTACCATTCGATGACCTGGTTGGAAAGCGGTAATCTTGTCGGTGGTGGCCTCAAAGCTTCTAAGGTATTAGTCTATATATCTGTGAAATGCATAGAGTTCATCACTTACAAATAGTAGACGTTCATATAGGCCAAAGGTACGGCTGTAATATTGGTGGCATCATTTGGATCAACAAAATACAAGGAAGGAGTCCAATAGTTGCTCTTATCATTCTTGACAAGCGAGGAAGTACAGTTGGAATTATCCAAAGCAGTTGTATCCCCCATAGTCATCGCAAAAGCACTTCCTCCTTGAATCGTATGAACGTGTGATCCAACAGTTCCTGGGTTGATGATTGGATCCATACGGGCGGTAAGAAGAGGTCCGGTTCCATAGAAATGGTTGACAGCGAAAGTTCTTGCAGTTGCAGAGTATGCCGTCGCCGAAGCGGCAAATGTGCCCACGAGGACCAATTTTGAGGGAACCATAATGGCGGAGTGATTTCGAATGAGTTTTTTAACGTAGAATATGTACTTCGAAATGTATTCAAGTCTGATGGTGCTGATATTTGTAAAGTGGTTGCTTTGAAAGCTGAGAGATTGTTGAAAAGTGAGCGAAAAACACAAGAGTGACTGGCCTCAATTGGTGTTTGATGAAATAGAAGATTCTGTATCAACAGAGTAGCAAATGAAGGAATGAATAGCACGCAGAGAATGAATAAATGAATGTGGTGTACAAAAGTACAAAAGTGTGTTGGGAAACAACTTCAGAAGAGGGTGAGGAATAGAATCATAATACAGAAAAGTATGGAATCTTATATTATATGACTATGACTATGGCGTGTAGTCTCTTACAATATGCAGTGTTACCCACCTCAACGCGGGAAATCATATGAATGAACACTAGTACATGTATGAAGGAAGATTTAAGGTAAGAAAACCTCAGCCCAGAATCGGGATGCAGGGGAAACTGGATAGAGTGACACGATTCTGTTTCCCCTATGTACTATTATCATTCGGTACTTAAAAAATTAAAGTATTAGAGTGGTAGATCCTAACATGACAGGTCAGTAAAATAATACATATGGTAGGAAGTGTGAAAAAGAAAAAGGTCCGGGCGGAAACGTGCTTAAGGTGAATAGGAAGTAGGAACCCATATTGTAGGGTATAAGGGTGGAGGAATCGTCGGAAAGGAGAAAAGTGACTGGTTCATTCATTGACTTCCAGTTTCCTGACATCCGGATTGTAAATTCGGTTGCATGGATCTCATCATTGGGGGCTATCCTAGTGGACAAGAATGCTAAGAAGGGGAAGTTCTTCGCAAGGAATCAAATCCAGATCCTTTTGAGATATCCCAGTCATGTATATACCTCATTCACACAAAGCGGTATCCTTGATGGCTATTCTTTGCTAGCTCGGCTACTTGGCGTTTAGTTTACTGTTTCAAACCGGCTAACCCAGTCAAAACTTCTGGATTCACGAGCTCCCATGCAAACACAGGAAAAACTCTCACCAATCAAGCATCTCTTCTGGGGGTTAAATTATTCTTTTCCATCCTTTCCCCCCCTTGAATACACTTTTAATATAACCTTATGAAAAGCTAGTGGATGAAATGATCTGCTCTTAAGCTTTTGAAGTTTCGAAATATGTACTATCCGATAATCCCATACCATTCTTATCGTATCATTAGACGGAATACCCATTCATAAATTTTCGATTTAGAGTTAAGTTGTCAAATGGAACGGAGTAATACTGCACGTCATGAAAATCATTTAGGTTATCTGAATTTTGTGGAGGTAAATCTCCTTTTCAATACTAAAATCAGGAGGTTGAAAATCATAGTGAAGTACGAGTAGCAATTGAAATGTTGAATTATTCTCTCTTGAATCCTCTTCGACCTTACGGCCTTTAGAAAAGACCTTCCGATAGGAACAAGACCCGCATATTTGAGCAAAGAAAACAATCATGAATCCCTTCAAAATTCGGATGAACTGATAAAAAAAACCTGAGTAGCATTTGGCGCCCCCTGTCTGTCCCGAGAATAGATATTAAATCCACACACAGTTCATTCTGGAACATTTGATTAACTATTTACTGTGAAGTTCCCTGGGAAAATCCTATCAATAACCTTAGATCCTTTAAACGTGACATTAGGAGTATACGATAAAGATTGTGACGATTCGCTGGTAAATAAGCCTCGATTGAATGGGATTACTTTATTGTTCCAAATCTTGGCTGGGTTATGGCCGAAATGAGTTTCTTGATCCTTTAGATCTTGAAAGTGTGATTTGAATGTGGCTTGTATTTTCAGAGACTTTGGATAACTCAGTTGCACATATGAATAATTACAAGCATATCAAGATGATATAATCCAAAAGAAGTTCAATAACACAACGTTTCACATAGGACCACTTTCAATTGGCGATGGGCCTTTTTGAATACCTTATCGAGGGTTAATGTGGTTAACATTAATTATGTGCAGTATTGCTGAGCTTCGATATGACCAAAAAATCAGCGCCAAACAAATGTCCGTGAAGCGTTACGAAAATTGGCGGCAAGGACACTATCTGATATTAACCCCTCACTCGAAGACACAAATTTGTGATCACGATGGAAGGGCGGCAATGACTCTTTCTTGCCAGTCGATTACTCTCGATTTTTCGATTTATTTATATTCCTCCGCACTTAGGAAAAGCTCAATGATAACATCAGCGGCAACAACCAGTGACACGAACAAGAATTACATCCTAGATGGGAAACCATGATGTGTTCTCCATTGGTTTTCATACCATGCCCTCAACTTATCCTGAATCATACTCCTGCATAATGGCGCTGTCGTGCCATTGTGCAGTGTTACATCCTCCAGTACACGCGTCTGCTGTAAGTTGAAGAAAATAGATATCCGCGTAAGGACGGCTGCACTTCCAGTCCTACTTCGGAGAAAAAGATAAGATACTAGAATAGTTTTGATGCTATAATATGTACTCAAGTGGGCATGTGGAAATTACTTCATGGATAGATCGACGAATAATCGCTCAGACCTTTCTGGACTTGTAAGGCTTAATCCATGAACTATCGGCTTACCAAACTACCAAACTTCTTAGGCAATTAACCACTGGTGAACTACTGCGCTCACTTCAGAATGTCTCATCATCTCATGATTCTCGTCTGATACTCTTGGAAGCAAAGTCTCAACAAACTGCCAATTAAGCGAACCAACAACCAAGCAATCAAATAAAATGAAAATGAAACATCCAATCAACTAATGCTGTGTTACCTGATCGAAATTTCACGGATAACAACATGAATCCGTGGCGACGGCCATCAACTCGAGCTCATCTCCGGCATCGTGGTTTCGTGGTAAGAACCCGTAAGACTCCCGTTTCCGCGCTCTATTCGAAACATTCTCGGAGAGTTCGAGGTCCAATAATCGTAAATGTGTGTAAGACGCCCAGATAGAGCACATGTACATGTGGCGGCATCCGAGTATGTATCTTGTACCAAGTCATTGGATTTTAGTGATACGCTCGCACCTTGTGAAGCAATGGCTGCGGGAGAAAGAGGAACTGTCAAGACTGGAGAATTATGGACTGAGTGGAGGATCAATTGAACTTTCAATTGTCCTTTCAAAGTTATGGAAGGTAGCAATATTGATATCGATTTTCCAAACCAGGAGCAGAAATGAACTACATGATCGATTTGAGGTACTTGAATACTATAAGATATGTATTTCACCAAATGAAGGCTTCATAACTGGAGCTCGTCCCTTAAAAAAATGACTGATGTGGTGGTGGATACACCAATATGGGGAAAAAAGGCTGAATGACAATCACTGAAGCGATAAGCGATAAGAGAATTTCTTTTTCCTACGAGCCCCTCCACCCATCACTACCCCTCCCTTCGTATTCCAATTTCGACCATCACAACACCACACCACCCGAGAATAGCACGAGTTCCACCATACCTTTGCAACTTGATCTCGAGCTTTCTTTCATCATGTCACCAATCCCTATAACCATCCTTACCGGCTTCCTCGGCTCAGGGAAAACAACTCTAATTCTCAACCTCCTTCCACAACTGCACGCCCTCAATCCTTCCTACCGTCTCGCACTTCTCAAAAACGAATTCGGAGATCTAGCCGTTGATTCCCAACTTGCTTCATCATCTTCTATAACTTCTGTGAGGGAAATGCTCAATGGATGTATATGTTGTAATCTCGTTGGTTCTCTATCTTCGGCGCTTCAAGAACTGCAAGAGAGTTTACCGGTCAAAGTCAATGAATCGACTGGAAAGGAAGAGAAGGGGAGTTTGGATAGAATCATAATTGAAACATCTGGGTCGGCATTTCCTGCTACGTTGGCTATGGAAGTTAATAGGATTGCGAGGGAAACGAAGGGAGCTTATGTACTGGATGGTGTGATTTCTGTGATCGATGTGGAGAATTGGAAGGGGTATGAAGATACGAGTTATACGGCGAGATTACAAGCAAAGTATACGGATTTGGTGGTTTTTAATAAGTGGGAAGGGGTGAGTGAGAGGAGGTTTGACGAATGTTTGGATAGATTGGGGGATTTGGAGGTTCAGGTTGCTTGGGTCAAGAGTGATAAGGGGTCAGTGGGGGTAGATGTTGTATGCGGAGTAGATGGAGGACTAGCTAGGGGGTTGGTTGATGATGTAAGTGGAAAGGAGAATGGCCATAATCATGATCATACGAATGGCGATCATGAACACGAACATTCCCACGACCATCAATCCGAAGTCGAAGTCTTATCCATAACCCTCACATCATCTTCTCCATCCTCGACGATATCCCTCGCTCCTCTCACTAAACTCCTTACCAAAGCACCCAAAGACGAAGTATACCGCATCAAAGCAGTTTTATCCTCAAGTTCTCCTATTCCACCTTCCGATTCTTTACTCTCACCGCCTGAATCCGATATCTCCGCATCATCATCCTCATCGAGTTCCGCTTCTGACCTCGCACCAAAGCCTGCAAAATATATTCTCAACTGGGCTTTCGGTCGCTGGACAAGTACAAAAATGGAAGTGCAACAATTAGAGAAGGAACATGAGAGTAGTCAAGGAGAAGGTGTAGTACTGAGAATGACAATTGTAACGGCGAGAGATGAGAGTAATAAGTGGAAAAAGAGAATTGAAGGGGGCGGTTGGGTGGAGATTGATGGTGGAGAGGGGGACTTGAAGGTTGTGAGAATTTTGTGATGATTGAAAGGTTAAATAAGGGTTTGTAGAAAGGATATTCGGCGTGTGAAAAGTGGCATACCTGATGCATAGATACTGTGATTTTGATATAGGGATATTTTTCTTGTATATATGTATATACACATTTAAGAACAGAGAGAATTGATAAAGGAAGCATATCTGAGCAACTGTGAAATCTGTTCCGACGTCACCCCTAGTATGCGAATCCAACAGCTACCTGGACCATTTAATATTTGGTTCTGCAAGTGCATGTAATTCCAAACATGATGGGATACACTTTCAATACCGAGTTTTCGTAACGCTTCGAGATATCGGTTGGCCGATTTATGAACATATATATCTATATTCCAATAGTTGCTGTGATGCCTTTCGGCTGCTGAAGTCACTAATCTCTTATATCAACAACAACAACGGACACGACAGGTTATGCATAGGAGTCGACAATTGTAAGATACTCTCTACCTCCACTTCCTAATGAGGCTCGGTTTCTCCATCAGACTATCACATTTTACTACGATACCTGGAAAGGAAAAGGCGTTGATATCTAAAATAAGACTCCATGTAGAATCTTGACAACGCTTCCTTACCACCTCTCTTCTCCTATCCCCTCTTCTCCCAACCCTCAAGACCAGGACAAAACTATCAAATCCTATCGATTCCCCATCTCTCGATTCCTCTTCTCTTCTCTTCTTATCAAGACGAGAGGACATATAATCGCGTACTTCTTTTTAGAAGAAACATAATATAATCTGGAGTTTTGGGATCTTATCGTAGGGGAGGCTGAATTCTGTTTTTTGTTTTCATCTTGTTTTGATTGGTTTGGATTATATGGAATTCTGGATGGTTTAAAGGGAGTTCTTTTCTTTTCTCTTCGAAGTTGGATGATTCTCTCCTATCTTGGGCTGAGGAGAGGAGAGCAGGGGAGAAGGAGGAGGAGGAGGAGGGAGGGAAGGCTTGAGTACTCCGACTGAGATTTTATGGGAATAAAAGTTGTGGTTTTTAGAAGGGATAGATATTGAGATGGTGATTGGGAAGTATATAGATAGTAAGACATAACCTTTGGGAAATTTGATACTTAGCTTGATAATTCGAAGTGTTCAGAAATGTTCAAAGTGAGGTTACTATGAGATACTATATGATCTTTGATAGAACGATTGATAATGAGAGAAACAATGCTTGAAGGGTTGGCAATATATGCGGCTGGGAGTATGCATCAACATAACATATTATCTAGGACATTCAGTGAAGTAAGAAGGTGGGGCAGACTTTTCCTGAACTAAAGCTTTAATGACGTTCATATGATGTCCACATAGCACAGTTCGTGAATTCTGTAGTATAGCATTTGACTAGGGGTCCTGACACTAGCTAGAAATCGAACACCGAATATCACTTTTCTCTTTCAAAAGTCCGGGTCGATATTGAAGTCTTTTCAATCACATCCCAACCTCGATTCAATTCAGACATTTGATCGTTTCGAATTCTAAATCTCAAGATGTTGCATTCCACAAAGATGTTCTCGGGGGAGAAGAATGAGATCAAAATGGGAACGAAAGAGGAGAACTTGACGCATAGTGAGGAGAGAATGGAAAGTATGTATACCTAAGAAATCTTGGGATCATAATAATAAAAGGTCAACACGCAACTCTTTATTTATGTTTCCTTTCCTGCAAATTACTGACATCGAGGTGTCAAATTATAGGCAAGGCATCTAGAGATCGATTCGAATTAGCATCAAAATTGTCCTTAGAATCAGAAGGCTCCCGACAAGTTTCGAAACCGGTTATACCGTCTCCATATTCAACATCTCGACTGGCAAGCTATTTGGAAGCGGAACTTCGCTCTTTTCCTGGGGGAAACGATATCACAACCGAAAGCGTCCCTCAATGGACCTGGCCTCGATCAGCCTGTCGTCTTTGGATCTATCTCATGGTCCTTGAAAAGTGCGAACGTGGTGCCATCATCGCCTACAATACGGCACGGAGATTCAATGGATTCGGACCGGCATTGTATATCATGTTTAAGAGCGAGTGGCGTAACTTGCTTCACGAAAGTCCGGAGGATAGTATGACGATGTATTATTATTTACTTGCGATGAGGCATGAAAAGGGTGCAGTTCCTCCGGCGTTTGAGATCTCACATTCTTGTTGAGAGGGGGAAGTGAGAGCTGTTGAGATCAAATCAAGGCGTGAAGGGATCAGGAGATCAAGCAATGGAAGTGAAGGGGAATAAATGAGGAGTTCGGAAATCATATCGATTACACATTATACCTGGGGAGTAATTTCTGATAAATATGAACATTTTCAATATCAAAATATGAAGACATCTTGATCATTGCCATCTTTTCGCGATCCGATATCTACAACGTTAACGTTGCTCTCCTGCATGTGATTTTCCTTTTGACCCCCACAATCTCACATCAACGAATCGCAAATCTCTCGATCCGATAACCTCGGTACTTCCCCACAGGACCCCTGATCTTGTTTACTCCACAACAACCTTATCCGCTTTACCCCATATTATCTATCTCTACCACCTTTCCACCATGTTTCGCTTCAATTATGCTCCTCTTATCCTCATATCTATTTCTCTATATCAATTGCTAGAGTTATCTTCATCTATATACCCCCCTTGAATCTCACCAATCCCAGCCCTCATACAACTAATCAAACAAACACATACCACCGAAAACCTTCCCAAAAAACCAAATACACAATGGCGACACAAGGTCCAATAACCACTCCCCTAACCACTTTACTCGGAATCAAACATCCCATAATCCTCGCCGGCATGGCTCGTACATCCGGTGGTCCACTTGCAGCAGCAGTCAGTAATGCAGGTGGATTGGGTTGCATCGGAGGATTAGGATATACACCCCAACAGTTTGCCCTTCCCCTCTTCCCCCACGCCACAACCCTACTAACAACCCCCCTCAGACTCCGCGAAATAATCCACACCCTCAAATCCCACCTCAGTGACCCTTCTCTCCCTTTTGGCGTCGATCTGGCTCTCCCCAAAGTAGGCGAGGGCGCTCGCGCCACAAACCACGATTATACCCACGGGCAACTCGATGCGCTGATCGATGTCATCATCGAAGAAGGCGCGCGACTTTTCATATCCGCGGTTGGGATTCCGCCTCCGCATGTCATAACGCGGTTGCACGATGCGGGGATTCTAGTCATGAATATGATTGGGGCGCCCAAACACGCGGTGAAAGCGTTGGATGCGGGAGTGGATATAGTGTGTGCGCAGGGAGGAGAGGGAGGAGGGCATACGGGGGATATACCGAATAGTATTTTGATACCGGCGGTGGTGGATGTGGCGGGGAAATATAAACCGAGGATGTTGAAGGGGGAGTCGGCGTTGGTTGTGGCTGCGGGGGGGGTTTATAATGGGAGGGGATTGGCGAGTAGTTTGATGCAGGGAGCGTGTGGGGTGTGGGTGGGAACGAGATTTGTAGCGAGTGAAGAGGCGGGATGTAGTAGAATGCATAAAGAAGAGGTTGTTAGTGCGAGGTTTGAAGATACGTTGAGGACGCTGGTTGTATCTGGGAGACCGTTAAGGGTCAAGATGAATGATGTGAGATTTCCCCTTTCCTCCATCTCATCCTATAATCTTCATAACCTATCTATCAATTACTCATAATACTAACTAACATCCACCCCTCCAGTACATACAATCCTGGGAATCCCAACCGGCCAAAATCCAAGAACTAACCCAAAAAGGCATCACGCCCCTCGAATACGACATGGAGCAAGGAAACGATGTGGATATTCCGCATTTAATGGGTGTGGTGGCGGGAGTTATTCAGGATATCAAACCCGCGGGGGTGATTGTGGATGAGATGGTTGTGGAAGCGGTGGATATGTTGAAGAAGGCGCAGGGCTTTTTGAGCGCTGCGCCGGGGGGGAAGAGTAGATTGTGAGGTTCTGGTTCTGGTTGGGGTTTGGGGGTGGGGGTTGGGGAGAGATGAGAGAGAGGAGAGGGAGAGCTGGATGGGAATTGGGAATTGGGAATTGGGAATTGGGAATTGTTGGATCTTAAAGGGATGTGGGATTGAATAGAGAGTAGAGTAGAGGGAGATAGCCTAGTTTTGTGAGCTTGAAAAATCACTAGATTCCTAGTTTTGGCGAATTCGGTTTGGGTTTTAATACCGCCCAAGTCTTTGCCATGGTTCAAAGATTAGAGAATAATGACACTCAGATGATAGCAAACAATATAGCACACAAACACTCTGACACCACACCATACCATACCACCAAAAGATCCCGAAGGTATATGATTACTTCATTAATCGCTCGATCAAAACTCACTAACCACGAAATCTATACATGGTAGATATCCCATACTCAAATCCCCAGCCCTATATTATGCACATTATAAATTCCCCCCAACCGAACCCCAAACTACTGTGATGGATGATGATATCGAATCATCATGTTAAATTCAAATGGGTCATCGTTTCTTCAAGGATAGCGAGCACTTCGCATATCTTTCTTCTTGCTCCTGTAACGCCTGTCCGGGTGCCGTTCCACTATCGACTATCGTCCGTGATCCGTGATCTGGCCTGTTGTGGGACATTGGATATCCTTTTGTCCCTGCATCTCTGCTCCGTCATATTTATTCCAGCTCGTGTAGCTCATGATCAGTCGTCAAAGTGGCGTGCGCTCTTTGAGTTGTGCAGGCCTCACGTTCTGCATGGCATCAAAATTGCAGGAACTATGCGTTCCCTAATCCGTTCGGTGCACTAATATAACTACCCTCAAGATTACTTTTGGAATGCTAGCTTGAAGCCTGAACTTTTCATAGCATCCTAGTTTGAAGCTGATGCTAGAATATGACTTCTCAAGCGCAGTATGTGCGATGAATTTTCCTTTGTTTGAGAAGATCCTGTACTTCTGAGAGATAAAAGGTATACGCAATACCGGTATTTCAATTCAACCCTTGGTCACTAACAAGTTGGGGTCGGTAACGGTGACATCTGTCGAATTTGCATTTGTGCTGTTATTCCCTCGAAAATTCCTTCCAATTGGCCATCTAACTCTTTCGAATGAATGCGACTAACCAAAATTTGGTAGTCTCGCAGGTACAAAATTATCTCCTTTGTCTTTAACATTATTCTTTCTTTCCGATGCATCTTTGTCATTCTGTGATTCCGATTGAGCTGGAGGTAATTCGGTGGCTTGTATCACCTCAACTGCTTCAGGTGGAGTTGGCTTATCTTCTACCGTCTCCATATCCTGCTTTGGTTCCGACGAAATAGGTTCAGAAATATCCTCTGTATGAAGTCCTCGTTCCAGCGCTAATCGTAACGCAGCTTGTCGTTTTCTTTCCACTTCTTCATCCTCTTCCAAACGTATCCTCTCCTCTTCTAGTTGTAAATCTTCAATTGACAGGGTATTGATCAAGCCAGGCCCCGAGAGATCTGGGCTAGTTTGGAATGACGCCGCTGAGTCCGAGCGACCTCCCTTTTGTCGTAATGTTTGTGATGATTGTGTAGTTCGTGATACATTTCTTGACGGCGCAGGTCTTTTACCTTTACTACTTCGTGTGTTTCCACTACTCTTATCGTCCGTACCAGAATTTGTATTTCGTCTTTCAAGTACCATTGCAAACTCGTCACTGAGAGGTACCGCATCTTCTTCATCACTGGGAAATAAATCCCCCCTCGATCGAAATGAGTCTGAAGTTTCTCCTGAACTTTGGGTCGAACTTCTATTCCTCGTATGTCCTCTCATAAAATCCCGTACATCATCGTCAAGATCGTCTCCCATCAATGCATCTGCTTCTTCCCCAACTCCATTGTAATCCGATCGATGCGCTCCAGGATGTTCTTGCAGATCTGCAGCGCTGGGTTTGTATCTTAATGTTCCACCTAACTTCCAAGGTAAACGTCCTAAAAATCCTATAGCACTTGTACTCGGTATAATTGTAGGGTCGCCTTCTAATCCTTTCTTTCTTCCTCTTGTTCCATAACTCATTCCTCTTTTCCTCTTTGGTGCTTCATTTACATTTCCAGAATGCGATCCACTTCCTGCCAATAATCTATCCAGCTCATCATTTCCCCATCCTCCTAAAAGACCTTCATCTTCATCCCAATCGTCATAAAAATCGAAACTAAATTCGGCGCGCCCTCTTGTGCGACCTCTTTCCCTTAATCTCCTCGCCCTTTCTTCTTGTCCAGGGAAACATTGTGCTGTACACGAATTGAAGCCATTTCCAATGGTCGAAAAGCAAGGATTCAGATAATTATGTTGAAAAGTCCATATTCCTGCCGCAGCATTTTCTGTTGCATGTTCCGCATTCTGTGAGAATTGATTCCAGGTTTGTCGGATACGAGGATCTTCAAGTAGTGGTGCCATTGTTTTACAGATAACAGATATCAATTTGCGCGAGGAGAGAGATGCGGTATTTGAGGCATCAAGCTGATTGTGGGTCTTAATGAAGCATTATTGTTATGCGTTGTGACTTTACTGCAAGATGAGTTTGACATAAGTTGCTTTGTGAACATGTTCGTCTGGATTGGAGGCGGGAGCCGGAAAGCGGGTATGATAGGGTGGTATTTTAAGCTAGATTAGATGAGGGTTAGTGTATAATGTGATTGGAACTCATATCTCAGCCTTTATTTACACAACTCGTAATATATCGTCAACAACATTGGCCACCAAAACTGCAAGAGTGTTGTTTCTATTACATGTTGAATTTGTTGTTATTATTATTATTATTCTTCTTCTTATAAAGTGTTGATACCAATATTTTTCTACTCCTGCGCCTCTCTTTTATTCCCAATTCTTTCTGTCGTCTATTCTGATTTGACCCTCCTAAAAATGCTTCCACTCCATCCATCATCTGTAACGATATTCTCTCGAACAAGTTTATATCCACCAATTCTGGGCAAGATCTGAGCCCAAATTAACCAGTAAATAGCTCCTGCGCCGAAGAATGCAATACCCACAACACAATGAAGGTAATATGGCAAACTCTCGTACACATTTTGTCCCTCATCGGGTGGAACAAATGGTGCAACGACAAGGTAGACGTTCGAGAGGAGGAAGAACAATACCACCGGCAAAGTAGCACGGAAAGGTGGGGCCCAATGTTGTGGGTGTCGATCAGCTGAAAATGGTCGAGCATAAAGAATAAGCAAACCTAGAGATACAAAGACGTTTACCACCGCAAGTGGGTATGAGATAACACTGAGTGGTGTTAGTTAAGCTATGACAAGATCTTGAGGGAATCAGGACATACTTCAGAATAAAGTTGTAAGCATCTCCTGGTGGTGGAGCTATCATAATGATCACAGACACCAACCAATGTTCGAAAAGACCCATGAATGGTGTGTTGAAAGGCTTGTTACTTGCCCAAAATCGGGAGAATGGCAAAATCCCTTCTCGGCCAATCTCTTGAACAACTAAGGATCGTTAGTATGATAGTTCATCATGAGTTGTACGCAGCAACCTACTTCTACCCTGAGAAAATATGACACTAAGAACATTCCCGAATGCTGAAAGGGCAACAAAAACAGACAATACGCGCTCGGCACGGGATCCGAACATGTTTCTGAAAAATGAAGCTGCCAATATACGACCCGAAGTCATAATTTCCTCCTTTGGCACGGCGGCAAAATATGCGATCTAATCCATACATTAGCATTACTTCCGTGAAAGTCTCGATATCACTAACATTTGCAAGCATGTAAAGCACGCCAACGATAGCGAGAGCTGTTGGCGCGGCCATCTTGAGTATTCTCACTGGATTCTTGGTTTCGGAAAGCGCATAATTGGCATTGCTATAGCCGATATAACTCCAGATGACGTTATAGAGAGCTGTGACAACTCCATAGCTACACAAAGTCAGATTATGATTTGAAATGAGGGAAGTTTCCTTACGCGCTACCAGTCGTTCCCTCAAAGGCATTTGTGAAGTTGTTTGGCTTCTCGATTTTCAAATGGCCACCAAGCGCAACGAATCCCGAGATAATGATTAAAAGAAGGATTATGAGCTTGATAACACCCAAAAGATTTTGAAGTCTCAATCCCCATTTTACAGAAAATCCATGGATCAAGAAGGCGGCTGTGATACAGGCCAATCCTACTCCACGTTGATTCCAACGAGTTACCTCAACTTGGGCGGCACTTAGGATGTACTCGCCGAATACCACGGAATTTGAACCTGCCCAGCCGAGTAGTACGACATACATAGCATACATACTAGTGACGAGAAACTTTGGCTTTCGGAAAACATATTCGAGATAATTCTTTTCGCCACCGTTTCGTGGAAGTCCGGTACCAAACTCCATATATGTCGCAAGACCAGCAGCGGCAATCAGCATACCTGCGACCCATATAAAAAGAGCTAGCCCAACAGATCCAGAAAGAGCAACAATGGTACTTGGAGTCGAGAAAATTCCGGTTCCGATCATGCGATTGAAGATCAGGAAAATGGCTGAAATGGGGCCAATTTGACGGCGCGCATCATTAGTTTGATATGTGGCTTCGCCTTCTTCTGTTTGAAAAAATCAGAAATTACGAATTAGGAAGACTAGGTGGTTATTGGGATGGTTATTTTAGCTGTACCTTGACTATGATTGCTTGGTGTTCCAACTCCCGTCTTGGGGCTCTCTCCAACTCGATCCGTACCGCCATATTTAGGAAGACTCGATGAGTTGTCTGAATAGTCTTTCATGTTTTTGGTGTTCATATCCGGGGAATGGGTATCATATGGAAATGTCGGATACTCTTGATGCCCTGAATTTTATGACGATTCGAGAGATATTGGATGACTTGAGTACCCAAGGTTATGGATTATGCGTAAAAGGGGAATAATCGAGGGTTTTGCCAACAACACAAAAAAACAAGAGTCGGCGAAACATCAGAGGGGAATCTGGCAATTCTTAAGTGTACATAAGAATATGATGAATATATTGACATAAAGACGTGATACTAATCCAAGCTTTTACAAGCCGTTAGAAAGATCAAACCAAGATAGTATGACAGAAGTGACACCAGGCATGCCGCTACGAACCGAAAGCTTCCAAAAGTTACGGGATCAAGTGGATTTTCATAGGTAACTTATTTACTTCTCATTGGCTAACTTAACATGGCATTCAAAGATAGATGAATTTCAGGAGGAATTGCGAGGGTTGTTAGGTAAAATTTGCGATGTCGTGATTTTGCCCAGCGGGAGCTAATAATTCTTTTCTCCGATATACCCCACTCCGTGTAATTCTCACCAGTCTTCACATGAATGAAAAAAAGTCGCACACCAACAAGATATATCCTTTTCAAAATTATATATCAAATCACCTTATCAATATTTTGAATTACAATCTGAATACAACAAGAGAAAATTGATTTAATTTGATATCTATCTAATCTCATCAAATTTAGCTTTCGTTTGATAATACTAGATAATATTGAAGTTGAATATTGTTAATAGCTTTTTTTAATTCTGGGTTGTTCGGTGTGCGGTTTTTTTCGTTCACATATTAGAGCCAGTCTCGAGCGATCTATAACTCTCCCCTATTTATAAGCAATATTAGTATTAATTTTCAAATCTTTGTGAAATCACATATCTAGAGCTTCTCAGAGCCTTGGCTAAAACCACAGGTTATAACGAAAATGATAGGTTTTGGCTAGCGGAATATTTGCAGCGTTCATTGGGAATATTCTTACAAAAGACTGAAAAAACAGAGAGCACAACCAAGCCAGCAAGCCAGCAAGCAACATGAATTTTAAATTGACCCGCCCTATGGTGGCAGATTCAATCACGGTGATGAAAGAAAATTCAATATAAATTACTATACAAAGTTTTAGATGTATATTATGATGTCGATATTCAAATTCGTTATTAACGAATTGACTGATTTATTAATGATAAATAAAACCGCTACAGAATGAGATCTGTTTATTATTGAATTTCAATAAATAAAATGAAAATGTAAGCTTTAAGGGACTTGAAGCTTTCAGAATTTTCGAATTAGAGTTTCGTATTTATGTGAGCTAGAAGTGAATAGGGGGGAGTGTGTGTATGGGCTTGGGAAGCTAGAGGAGGTTAGAGGAGGGTAGGGGAGAGGAGTATACATAAGGACTTGGAGAAATAGCCGAAAAAGTCTAAAGGGGAGTAGATCATATTATACAGCTTATATAATAGTACCACTCGATTCCTTTTTTAATGAAAAGCTTTATTATTGTATCACACAAGTATTCATATAATAAGAGTATAGTTATAATTTGATATATATATTTTCAAATGATTATTTATTATGAATGCTTTGATAAGTAAATAAAACTAGGAATTCAAGAAAAATTATCAAGACCCTTTTCAATCAAAAAAACTTTCATTAGGTATGAATAGTTTGTTAATATCGATAATATTGTATAAAGTATTTTTTCAGTAAATGATGAAAATATTTAAAAATTTGGTGCAATAATGAAACTATTATTTCGTCATATACGGAATCTGCCACCACAGGGCCGTTTAATGTCTGCTCTCACTTGAGTGACTCAAACTTCGCCTTCTCCTGTTCGTCTTTTGCTAAATAACTAACCGTCCAATTCCATAAGTCCTCCTGTTTACTCTCGTCATAACTATCCTTACTCGACTTGATCTCATTCAGCCCTTCAAAGTACCTCCCTGTCGCGCCCTCAACATCAGCAGCAATCGCAAGTCTAGCAAGTGCAGCACCTGACTCTGCCGGTGTATGTGTATTTGCTGTTACAAGCAAACGCAGCAACCAAATCAAATGTGGCAGTACAGAATTCCAAAGCCAACGTTCGAAACTATTTGCTTCTCTTGCTAATCCTGTGCCGGGCATCAGCCCAGGATCAATCGCCGTAACGGTGATATGACGCTCAGGGGCCCGTTCGGCGAGTTTGCGCGCAAGCGCGTAGACAAATAGCACGTTGCAAAGCTTCGCGGTGGTATATCGCTGGCGGCCGGGAATCCCACTCATGGATTCTGGGGGATGTGCGAGATCCTCTGCAGTGGTGTATTGGGGCTCAGGCATGCCAGACTTTTGTGTAGGATCGTGTGTCCCGCTCGAAGTAAAAATCACGCGGGAATCAGGCGCGAGATAGGGACATACTAGGAAGAAGAGAAGTGCGTGCCCGACATGAGCAGTGGCAAATGTTGCTTCCAATCCCTCGGGTGTCATCACGAGACCGGCTGGGAATTGAAGACCGGCATTCAATACCAAAGCTTTGATTTGAGGTTTCCTGGAATCCGCGATCCATTTTGCAGCAAAACTTCGCACATTTTTTGAATCAGAAAGATCGAGTTGCATGAAAATAGTGTTTTCTTGATGAAGAGTTTTGTTGATGGTTTGGGCGGAGTTTTCCTTATCGGACCGGGAGGCGATAACAATGAGGTAGTCTGGATGCTCTTTTGCTATTTTGAGAGCAGCTTAGTAGCCCAAGTTGATTGTCCCACCAGTGATGATAATGGAGTATTTGTAAATCATATTATCAGTTTTTTGCTGTTATGCTTGGTGCTTGGTGCTTGGTGATGTCTATATCGATGTCGTTAAATTCGAGCAATCTGAAGCAGTGGAAGCCGAGGGAATATCGTCTTATTATAGTTACTCATAAATTGCGGAATGTTCAAATCTGATTTCTCCATGTCTCAGGGAATAGAAATATATTCGCATCATATCTGCCCAGGCTTCTAAACATTTTCTCACTGCACATTGGTGAATGGTTACGAACATATCTTCCACGGGTAAAGATAGGCTCTTAATCCCTATCTCCTTTTACCCTCTTATTTACTTCCCATTCAAGAAGGGAAGTACGAACACAAAATATCTTAGCAGGAACGTTTTTCTGCTTATTTTCTTCATCTTACTATCCAAACAAGGGTTCGGGTGGGTCCCGGAGGCAAGGGATGAATCTTTAGGAATGGCTCGCTTATGGTCAGCAAATTGCTTATTTCAGGGGTGCAGAGGGCTCGTATGCGTGTATAAATGAGTTATTGGTCACCTGATTTTTAGACTACTGGTGGACAGATACCTAGATATATAGCTCCAAGGATGTCGTCGGAACTGGAAGACCTGTGGTGTTGGACTGGTTGGTGTGGTTTTTCTTTTTCGGTTATTGTCAGGTATACGAGCACGCGATTTTGTTATGATGTTAACAGCAGTAGAGATCAGTTTCAAATCCCGTGAGAAGTAGTTTTTGGTGAACAAGAGCGATAGTTGAGGATTGGTGGATACATAGGGTGGACGGGGTGGAATGAATTGGTGGTTTTTATATCATGAGTATATATCACTATGATATAACTATGTAGTGCATAGCGACACGCCCAGATATCACGCGCACTGCAGCTGATAACACCATCTTGTTCTATCTAGAATCGCGTTTATTGGATCGTCTGGACTAGTCGACTAGATGTGAGCATTCGTAGCTGTCATAATTTGCAATTGATTCGAAGTTCGAAATAAATACAAACGGTCTTCAAATGGAAGCCTTTTTTCTTGTTCTAAGCACTAGGTGAGATGGAAATTTTGAATAATCTCTAAAGAGTGGAAGTTTGTAAAGATCAAAATTACTGTTTTTGAGGCTATTCACCTTGCTCAAGATGGAACTCCAAACATTGCTAAGATGCCATTTTCTATACTCTTAAAATATTACCAAATCTTCCTTGCATTCAAACCTATCCTTGAGCGGCCAGTGCCCAGTCATATATAATTCAAAAAGCCCCTCGATTCTACGCTTCTCTGTCCTCCTTCCCCTCCCCCCTAAGCCCTACATCGAATTCTCGAAATTAAACATTCGTGATTCTCCTTATTCTGCCTCCTCTAAGGACTTTGCAATTCCGATTAATCCAGGCAGCAGTGATAGTTTCTTGTACCCACGGGGTGAGGTTCAGCGGAAATCCCCCTGCCACATCATATGCACCATCAACTGTTAAAACCCCACCACCAGCTGCTGGAGCCCAATAAGCAGTAGTATTAGAGAGAACCTGATCTTTTCGGAGTTCTCTAGCCTGGCCACCCAAATGTGGGGGTGGAGCGCCAGGGGCAGCTGGAACTCGTGGCATATATCGACTTATAATACGAGAGTCAATATCAATATCAAAAAAACATCCTCAGGAACAGAGTATAGTAAAATTGTGAGGGATCACTTACTCCCACGCCTTTTCCCAGGCAGATCGAATTAATGCAGGCTTTAAAATACGTACATTCGCACGGGTCCTTGGGGGAACGACGAGGTATACGTGCGGAATGTTAAAAGCACGTAATGTAGCGTTGCCAAAATTTGCGTTGAATCGTGGATCGTGATACCACCCAATGATCGCGCTCAAAATATTTCTGAAAGATTGAGAGGTCAGCACTTGCCTAACAAAAAGTAGCCCAAGAAGTCCTTGGAAGTCAACTGGATGTACATTGTCAGGAGACATAAAAGCGGAAAGGGGCTCAGGAAGCACGACTGAAAAGTAAAGGCGATCAATTCTGTAAAAAAGAAACTTACTCGGCCGCATTGGCATAGCCGTACCCTGTTCTATGTCCTACAAGAGGGAATGCAATAGATTGTGGTTGGTTGAGTTGCCATTCATTTTCATCTACTTGTTCCTGATCGGTGTCATCAAACCCTTCAGGGACTCCCTCCCGTATGTTCATTGCGCGACACATTACATTAGAAATTGCTGTCCTCAAACGGCGATCATGATTCCGTTTTCCAACGGCAAGTCCCAACGGCGGGGGCGGAAGTCTTTCGTCATGAGGATCGTTCACTCGAACGGCTATTAGCATAAGCGGCATTGTGCCCCCGGTTCCCAACGTTCCCAATTGACCTATACGCATGTGAGCGTCATTATTACTATCTAATAACATGAGCAATTATCCGTGAAGTTTACGCACCAGTTAAAGATATTGTTTGCGTATTTAGCAAGCGGGGAGCGTCTGGCCTGCTTGCCAGTTTAGTTCGTATTTGACCAGGGGGGATGCCCTGTGGGCCGCCCACCACATCAACACCTGCACGATTTCTCCAGGCGGCGGGGTCTATTGCTAGATGGTCATCTCTCACTCTTCCATCGACCTGTAATACCAGTGCTTGGTGTGGAAGATCCAGGATCTCTGCTTCGACAAGGTGGAAGGTTGGCTGCTGCACTGGAGCGGCTGGTACTTGTGTACGAAGTTGGTTGACTGCCATTGTTACGAGTTATACATACATATATATATCAATGTCTACACAAATGAAAATAGTGTTGTAGAGAATACAATCACTTGCTATATTACGATTCATTTCTATGACAACAAGTTTTGGACTGCCGAATGGTCGAATCCCCTTTGTTTGTATAGAAGAATCAGGACACTAATCCATTTGCGGGTGTGCAAATTAGTACAGGATAAAAATTGTCATAAAAAACAACCTTGTCTTTGTATGGGAAACAAGGAGTCTTTGTTCACAAATATCAACTTTCAAAGACTAATTGATATTTGACACTTGTGATAAGATGTAGCTGCCCTAGTGGGCGACATACTTCATGGAACATTGTGTATGAGAACGAAGTTCATAGAAATCTTATCTAAAATAAGAACAAAATTTGTAAAGGTTTTTAATTTGCTCTACTGCAGTCTCTCGCTAGTATCAACGAGAGATTCTAAAATGTTACCTTGCCCTCTCCTCCTGATTGAAACGCTATGCACAGGACTGGAAAACTTTTGATCCATGCATATTGACACGTTCAGTCTACATCCCTGATTAAATCTGCTAAACATACCGCCGCTAATGCATAATGAATGCCCAATTTTCACGTAAGTACATTAAATCTCGCACTTTTATCCACCTGCAGTGGCAGATCCATCATAAATTGAGATTCACATCAACCTCATTCCCGCCAGGAGTCCAACGTCCGAACAGTGAAAAGCATCACAATAAACTAGTGTTGTGATTGCACATATCCAAATCATGTTCTCAATTGAACTATGGTGCGAGCATCGAATCGTCAGTCGGCCATCCTGTATCATCCGGGCCGTCGACAGCGGGTTCTGAGGCCTCAGAATTTGTATTCGAATCACGCCCAGAAGAGACGTATTGTGTCGTCTTATGAGCAGTATCGGGATTAACCGCACATTGGCTTTCAAGGCAATCGTGGGCGTCTGAGAATTCTGAGTCCTCCGCATGTTTCTTACTTATTTCTGCCAACCTGGCAATTCTTCTAGTGCGTCTATTTTCAATACGCCTCCTTCTGTCTCTTTGTCTCTGTACCTTGTCTTCCCGACGTACCCTGCGCCGTGCTGCAGGCGCCTTGAGCGCCTTCCGATGTGTTTCCGCCATATTTCTTAAAATGTACTTTTTCACAAGCTTCAGAGACCTTGGGCCATGATACCCACGCTTACTTCCATACTGAACCCATTTAAGCCGTTTTGGAAACCACGACCAAAGAACCTCTCGAAGACAAATCTTGAAGGTTGTGGCTACCACAAAGCGAGCGGGTTGCTGAAAATAACAGGGTTCCCACGCTTCGACTGGCCGAGTATCTGATAAACTCTTGATTCTCTCACATATGCCGAGTCCAAAAACATCGAAGAAAAGTCCGTAATTGAAGACGTTGGTCAGGGAGAATGAAGTAGCGGTGACGTAATCATCATGCTCATAAAGGTATTCTATTATTTGCTTGAGGATCTCGATAGGAATATGATGCCGGGTTCCGTATTTATCAAAAAAATTCGGGAGTCTATTCGTTCCAGATTCGTCCGTGAGGCGTTGATCCACAACCGAAGTATCGCTGTCTTCACCACGAAGCCTTATGATTAGTCGAGGAAGTCGCGGTAATATGGGCAATGACAGTCCCTTAATCTCTGCATTTATTATATTAGCTTGAATATACACAAGACTGAAAAACAGGCTTACCACGTCTGCGCCGCATTTCGTGATATTCAGGATCATCGGATCCGTACGCGAGATACTCTTCATAATCCGTCGTCTCATCAGAGGTATCTACCTCCGGTTCACTCTCAGAAGATTCGGGTCGTTCCTGCTCGTCATCGTATCCTCCTTGGTCGTCTTCGGCTTCGTCATCTGCATAGGTGCCGTCATCACCTTCTTCTTCGACCTTGAGTATGGGTGAAGCTAATAGCAATGTTAGATCAACATGTAAAGAAATGACGGGTAATATTGCTTACTAGCGACTGGTGCATCGTCATCCTCTGACTCAGATTCTGCTTTTACCTCTGGCTCTTCGGCATCTACCTCCAATGCCTGTACATCATCCTTTAACCCATGTTTTGCTTTTACCTCTGGTTCTTGGATATCTGTCTCCATCATGTGTACATTTTCCTCTGACTCAGGTTCTGCCTTTACCTCTGGCTCTTGGATATCTGACTTCAATGCATGTACATCTTGCTGTGGCGTGTTAGGTCGAAGCCTCTTTGCTAGTCTGGCCGAGCTGCGACTTGCGACAGGTTGCTTTCTCCTTGGTGGCATTGTTGTTGACTGGTATTTGATAGTCCAAGAAACAGTTAAGGGGGCTTAGTTTGACAACTGAAGTCAGGCTTATCGAATGTCTTGTTTCCCTGTTTCTCAGAACTTGACTGTGGTGGTATCTGAAGGATTGCAGAATTTGTTATAATAAACGCAATCAAAAGCAATACAAAAACTTCATGCTCAGAGTACTTTTCATACTGTTTGATAACAAAATAGAAAAAGACTTTCAAGGAATGAGGTTGCCAATTTGTGAAAAGGTATTTTTGAGTTGAGGTTGTTATGGGAAAGACTTTTAAGAATCAAGGAAATTATTAGTGCACTACAGCTTGGTAATTCACTATGGAATTTAATTACCATGTGATGAAAGAGGGTTTCCAAGATGCCGTAGTCCGAGCTCCAGTGCTGCAGAGTCGCCCCTTATCGTATTGTGTTCGGCTGAGACTTTCAGATGATAGGAGATCTGAGATGAGATGTAGGATGCCATTACGTTTTCACATTTCTTTAGCTTATGATGACATATAAATAGAAAGATGTTAAAGAAAATCGGGAGTAATAAGTGTATCACCTATTGAGCTGTGTTATCCATAATATGGTCCGGAGGAAATGCATGAATAGTTCTATAATGCGCGTGAATCTTCTACACTTGGACACATACAGTCAGTACTTGCTGATGTCATTGTTTGAGTCATCTGCTATGACGGAAAGTTTTGTTTGTATCAACATGACTACCTTGGTACTGTAGCTATAATGAAATTCGCTGCAGTGAGATTACATCAAGACGAACTTGGCAAAAACATCACAGATACAAACAAGCAAAGTACAGCTTCAATTTACTTCACAGAAAGACCACTTAGTTTCAGTTACATTAAACCTAACAAATCCCTTTCATAAGCAGGTTTCAGTATCTAAAGTATATTCTAGAAACCGGAAATTCGCCTGTCTTCTCAAGATTACGAACGTGGGACTTCTTGCTCCTTTCTAGTGCATGCTAGATGAGAGGTAAAAAACAATAGAGCAAGACAATGATAGTGCAACAGATTTGAAGGCCACAGATATCACACAGACATATCGGCCAGCTTGAATCATCTCTCCATGAATGATTCGAAAATCCAAGGAAGCCAATGAACGAACTAACCAATCCTCACAAAAACAAAGTGTAGCTCTCCTACAAATATATAACTTCTTATACTTCGAGTCTCTGAGGGAGTTCGTTTTCACTTCAAATGCCATCACTGGGTGTTATCCCTTTGTTGCAGATATATCTAAGCACCACATCTGAGCAGCTTTCCAACCTTTCATCTAATCGCATCCTACTCTAAACCATCTCACACTTCTTCAATCACATGAACCTGAGATTCACTTATGTAGCTAGCATGCATGTGTAGTCTAGTCAATGTTGTTGTGAACACAAATTCTAAATTATTTCAAAAATCAACCAAGCAGTACCGTCTCTCAGGCCTCGTATCCTGACTTTCAGCAGCATGCGGATTATATGAAATACTTCATTGGTTAGCGCATCACATGGTGAAATACAAATGCTGCTCTAGGTGTACATCGATCTCCTCTATCGATTCTTACATGTTGATGGACATAGAGCTCCAAGTGCAGACATAGCAAAGGTTGTCCAAACAGACAATAAAAAGGGCGCGAGTACTCGCGAGAGAAGAGTAGCATGGTAGCAAGGATTCTTAAATCTGATGCGAACCAAGTGCTTTGAAACCCAAATCTCAACATGCGCAAAAGATATTTACAATGGGAACCCCTCACTGAGTTGTGATGAGATTTTGAGTGTGATACAACTGGCATCATTCAAGACCTAAGGAACGAAAATCAATGCAGTATATATCATACGGACAACAAATTTACTTTGAATTAGTGCTAGGCAAACTCTTCTTCTTGAATCGCCCTTGCATCCAACATCTATACATCTTTAGTTCTTTGGCTCTATTAACCAGTAACCTTCTATCAACGCCTAGATCAATAATATCGAAGCCACACTCTTGCTCTGTTGTTGGATCTGTAGCTTGAGCATCCGACTCGGGGAGTTTTCCGGTCCAGATATTGGCCAGCTCGTCCTTCTCAAAGAAATATACCCGAGTTCCGTCACCTCTAATGTAGAAGTTCTCTTCTAGGTAACGGCCTTTTTTGAAACGCACTTGAGCAAGATCACCACGACCGTAATCTCGAAATAGTACATCGCCACCTGGTTTGAGGATTTTGAAGATATTTTGAACAGCTCTGTTCCATTGACTAGGAGAAAGTGCAGAGAAGATAAAGATCATGATCACAACATCGACACTACCCTCTTCCAATCCTGGGGGAAGGTCATCGCCAGCAGCATCCCATACATCTGCTTGGATATTCTTGGTGTCATATGCCTCGTTCGCACGTATCACTTCCATTGCTTTCTTGGAGAAATCGCAAGCATGGATTTTTAATTCAGGATTTTGATTATGTTTTAATATTGGATAAGCAGTATTACCTGCGCCAGCACCAACTTCCAAAATGGTACAGGGTCCATAGGTTGGCTCTGTCACTTGAGAAAGAATGGGAAATTCTTGTTGAAGCCATTTTCTATCTTTGAAGAAATTGGCAGTATTGTTTTTGTAAAAATTGTTCCACCATTTGGCGGGATCGGAATTGAATCTGTCTTGAGGAAATCTGTTAGTTTTGATAGGAGAGAAAAGTTCAGAAAATTAAATATATTAAAACTACAGTCAGATAGGAGCGAAAGACATTGCTATATTTGTATCACTCAGAGGCTAGTAACCTCAGATGTATTATGATTTATCGTCACAGTAGCACAGTACCAAAGATTGGCACTGTTGTTTGGAATAAGAGAGTGAGAGATACGTACTTTTATCGAATTCCGATACAGGAGCTTCGCGTTGCTTTGCGTATTGTAGTTCTGCATACTCCTTGTAAGTATCATCAGTCTCGACGTGATCCCATGCATTGAACTCGAAGACGTTGTCTTTTTCACTAAGATATCGAGAACCAAACTGAAACGGATCTGATCTTTTCATGTTGTTTTCGGGATCATGAGAACGATGGGGAAGTTCGGGACGATCATTAGCCACAGATGATTCAGGATCCTGAATGGTCAAGGCAGAGATGCCCTCGACAGCAACAGTACCTTCATTACTCGGTGGAATTTTGTCTTCAGACATATTTAGCAATGAGCAACTTTTGTGTTGTGGTATTGTGCAAGGAAGAGATGCAGTCGAAGTCAAGATAGAAAATTTATTTTGTGGACGTGATTGTTAGTGCATGAGCTAGTGGTGATCGGGAAGGCGGTAGCCCTTTTGACCAGCAAGCTATACCACTTACAGCTATTGACTTCAAAGGCTTCCAAAAAAAAGTTGAGCTATTGATGAGGGAGGGGAATTTGACAAATTCAAATTGTCAACGAGTATTTTGAATTATGGTATGTAATCTTAAGGTCGCATAGGCATGAACTCTGAAATTTGTTCTAATGGGCATATAGGATTCAAAATCTCGAATTGCACAAGAAAAGCTCGCTGGGCTTGAGAAAGCTTCGGCACCATTCGAGGAACAAATCCGTGAAGCCGGAAAATTTGTTGATATTGATTTGGATAAAGTCGCTACTGTATTAGATCATCAGAAATACGAAGAGAAAGCTTTCAAGAAGAAATGCGCGGCAGGTTCGTTCCATGGTAGAGAGGAATGGCTTTTACGATGGCTTTTGAAGAAACTGCAGTCTCCCAAGGACAAAACCGCCAGGTATATTATTCATTAGATCCTGGATTGAGGATCACAAGCTAACAATCCTCCCTAGAATTACACCATCATCATGGCACATGTTCCGTTTATTATTGAATGCGATCCCGCTAGCGAATACTGCACGCATGCTCACCGAAAAGAAATTTATCGCAACCCTACAACAGACATTACAAGAAGCACAAGAGATCCGCGACATCGAGGACTCTGTCATGGAAACTCATAATGAGTCAAAATCAGGGTCGGAGTCGGGAGAAACATCGATTATCTCGAAGAAGCGCAGACGGACCGGAGAACTAGTTACGCATACGTATCATGGTCCGGCCAAGGGGCTTAGAGCTTTACTTATGGCAATTCATACCGCTATCCATACTATTGTTCGATTTACGAAAGGCTCTTTCGCACAAAGAACAGCAGGGAATGGCCGGAGTCCAGCTTTCACCACGGAGTATATGCGAGCGGTCGTACGAACCACGCCCGAAGCGTCCGCCATGGTTCTAGGTTCCTGGATGTCTCTGTGCCAAATGGTTCTAAGTCAAATCGGCGGTGCGGTTATATCGCCTCAGTTGATGTCCCCATTCATCGACATATGGGATTACCGTGTGGTAGGAACCGAGGATCTTATGCAGTTTTCTCTTCATTGTTCAGAACCTTTACTAGCATTGTTAAAAATGACGAAGGTAGATTCAGCCACACAGGATTGGAGAGACAGCTTGGAGAAATTGATTGCTCGCAATATCATAATTCCTTCAAAAGCGAGCGCCGGAGAAAAACAAGATTCCACATTGTTACAAAGTTTGACAAGAGTCTTCGTTTTACAAGATGTCGCAAACGCCCCTATTCTTTTCGATGCTGCGATCCGGTCTTTGCAGCCTCATGGCGACCGCCGAAGACGACCATCAGACAATGCATGGCTTCAGACAGTCTTCACAACACTGAAAGCTGCCATGCCTCCAACTAAAACAACGGCGCATAATTCTGCCATCCGCGAAATAATCCAGCTCTCCATTCAACATGAAGTGGATCTTGGCCTCCCGGAACTCAAAAGTTTGACAGCGGAGTATGCTATACCAGAGGGAAGTACGGATTGGTACCTTCTAGAAATCGTGATGAAACTCGACGCGAATGTCTTCCTCATCGCTGATAGCGACAAGAACTTATTGGACGACGTACTGGAGCGAATAACTAACGCCTATTTCGAACCCGCCTGGCCTGAGCAGTCTCGACATATTGTACCCGAGATTGTCGTTCATTTAATGGATGAGTTTGCGAAAGCTCGTGACCTCTCGGGATTCGTGCACCATTGGTACTCACAGCTTGTTAAATTTGAGCAAACCAGAAAGGAAGATGCCATGTTCCCAACGGATGCCTTTTGTGCTTGGGAGGATGAAGCATTACATATCAAGCTTTCTAGGCTTCTGGAAAATTCCTTAACTGTTCAACAAATAGTGCATTTAGTTGATTGGCTAGCTATCGAGGTTACAAATCAACCCAACGCTGCTGTTACTATCCTTGAAGCTATTGCAAACTCAATCGCTAGAGAAGATGTCGTGGATGTCATCGGAACACGCCTGTACCATGTTATCTTTGACAACGGTAATTTTAGCAGATTGGATGACAGATATAGTTGGCGGGCTTGGAGAGTTCTGACTCGATCTTTCCAGTGGATGCAACCTTTTCATCTGGAAGAAATTGCTGAGCTGTGGGAGCAGCAAGCGAGTCCCTTTAACGTGTTGTCTACCCAAACTTTCGGTCGGAAAGGACTGGATAACTTAGAAATTTTTCGATGTGTATGCTCAGCATGGAATTCGGCTGAAATTGGAACGAGATTGGAAACTCTTTCATCACCAGTAGTTTTGTGTTGTCTTGAACAATTAGGTCCTTCTATTGGTACTTTGATTGGTCAAAAAGGGGCAGACATTGAAGAGTGGCCGATTCATCTCAACACATTATCACGAGGAGCTCAATGGACTGCATGGTCATTTTACAATTGTCTCTTTCAAGAATATCCCCGTGTTCTAGAACTTGGCATAAAGTTACAAGACAGTGCATTCGACTTGCTATTAAAAAATATCCTCTGGGTAGCTTCGTTGGCAACGAACGCTACAACACAGCATGTGTTGAACCATGGAGCATTCGCCGCTTTATGGTTTGGGGTTTTGCGTCAAGATTGTGCTCTCAACCACTCTAGTATCATCACTCGATTCGTCGATGTTCTGCTGGGTTGTCAGACTCAAGAGGAAAATCCTCTTATTGCTACCCCTACATGTAATTATACTGTCATCGAATCTTTATCACAACTTCCATTGGAAGTGATCAGCAAGAAGCACAGAGAGCGCGTTATGCAAGGTTGGTCAACAGACGTCTTGGCACAATCACCGGAGTGTTACTGCGCTGTGTTAGCATTGAAATTGAAGGTTATGCATCGCCCTACCTTCTATAAAGTCAGTACAAACACCAGAATTTTAGACGTCACTAAATTAATAGTAGGGCATGAAATACAAGGATTTTGAAGAACTAGAGAAACTGATCAAGCAAGTCGGGTTTGAGAAAATGCCTAAGCGATTGGAAACTCTTGTTACATTGAGAGAGCTTGTTAAGTTGACTTTGTCGTATGTACAATTCGCATTGATATTGTTGCGGCTGCTTGATTACTGATCTTTATTAGAAATGTGACCAGTAACTTGGATCAGTCTCAAAATCGCACTTACGTCTTGGATGCCATAAGTTATTTCCAAGATAAACTCTCTAAATTAACCAGCGACGAGAAGAAGACCAAGGGCGAGAAGACTTTGCCTTTCATCTCCATATCACATTCATTATTCACTGTTCTCATCGCAAAATCAAAGCAACTTAATGATCTTGCTATTGTCAGTAACGAGGATTTGTCCGACCACTGCACATGCTTCAGACAATTCCTTCTCGCCCAATTGGAAAGACGACTAAAAAAGAAACCTAAGACAGATGAGATTGGGAATCATAAGGATGGTTCATTATCAGTCGTTATTATTATTCAGGCTCTCGAATCCCTGGGTGTGAATCCATCAGAACTTGAACCTCTCGCGACAGAAGGTCAAATATTTACCGCAAAGCTAGATGAAGGAAAGCCAGAAGTGGATGATGTACGCCAACTACTGCCGGAGTTCTTTGCTGCTCATACATCGAGCAATGAAGATGGAATCCTTCCTACCCCTTTGGGGACTTTTATCAACACATCTGCTGGTAGAGGTGGCATAAAGAAAAAGATGGAGACAGTTACCTCTGGAATGGATAACGCGGAAAAGTTACAGCTGGTTCAACAGTTATTGGGTGAAGAAATGATTGGGCTGACTCAACTAGATAAGTTGGTAGCTCTCAAATATGTTATTGGCGCCTGCGATAGTATGTCTAATATGCTTTCACCTCCTGCCGAGTATAGCTGACACTAGATAGATGTAGGATACGAGCCTGCCGATGCAAACAAATCTCAAAGTTCAATGAGCCTCTGTCTAGCATACGATCTGTTTTGCACGCAGATCATCAAGACCAACTCATACCGAGTATTTGCTTTGCTAGGAGAAATTATGGAGATGATGTTGAAGACAAAAGTAAGAGTCTCAATTCGACAATCTTCCCCAGATATAGTTAACAGATTCGTAGCGTCGTGCCCTCTCGCAATGGTCCATTGATCGTACCCTTGCCATAGTTGCAATAATAAGCTCCAGCAAAGGACCTTCTCTTCCTACTTCACAAGCGAGCAATATCTTCATTCGTCTGTGTACCTTATTGAAGGTCGTTCTTACCAACCACCGCTTCCGTCTGGAGGGGCATCTTCATTGCGTCATTCAAGTTCTACAGCCTCTTCTCCGCTGCCTCTTTACAGCCCATTCACACACGTCTAAGAGGCTTCTTCAGGCCTTTACTCCGCCTCCCTGGCTCCCACATGCTCATTCCCTCACCATCTCGACTTCTCCGAATACTCTATCTCCAACTGCTGCTGAGTCTTTCACCCGTCTTCTCACCCTGATTTGCGATCCTACACCCAATTCTATTTCTCATTCATCCATGAACAATCTCACTTCTGCTGTTGCCAAAGCCAAAAAGATCGCCGGCCAACATATGCATATCATACTTCAGACTTACATAAAATTCAACCTCGAAATGACAATGAAGTCAGAAGTGAGAGCTGCTATGACGCCTGGACTGTATGCAATATTTGGTTGTACAGATATGGAAGGTCGGAAGGCTGTTGTTGATGGGCTGGATTCTAGTGCTAGAGCAGTTTGGGGAACTTTGTATAGAGATTGGGCTCGCTTCGGCAAATGGAAGGGTGCTTGAAGAGAACACAGTTAGGTTTTTTGTGAAGACCGTGTCGGGCTTAGTTTTGATATAGTGTAACTTCATATGTGACGAAGTGATAGACGGTTAGACAGATACAATGTTTGGAAAAGTGTAATACAACTATTCAAAGCTATTTCCGCTAGATTCTTCACAAACTGGTTCTACCTACGGCATATTCTACGTTTGCTTATACACATCTTTCTAGTGTTACAGCTCTGTGGCTATCATGAACCATAAATGTTAAAAAGATCTATTAAATGCTGTGGTACAAGCTAGTCGACTTCATACGATACCGAGGGCGACATGAATGGATCATAAACAGTACATGCTTATTTTTCGAACAGTCATCATCTTGTACCCTAAGAAGCCATCCACACATCATCCGAATTGCATGACACCGTCATCACCGTCCCCGCCCGAAAACTTCCTCGCTTCGCAACCTTACACCTCTCGCCCATCCACCAATTCACCATGCATTCACTATCGTGCCCAACTCTCAATCAAATAGCCACGCAAGCCCTGACCAGCATCAAAACAAGCAAACACTCACTCTCTCTTCTGGCTCTCTTGGCAAGTCCCCGCTTCGAGTTTTCGCTAACATGTCTACAGGAAAAAAAAGATTATTCGGGCAAGATGTGGTGACCACGTGCTGTCATCTATGTGAATGGTGAGACCTAACTCGATTGCCTTCCTCCACCACCCAATCTCCTTTCTCATTTCAAAGCCCATTTCTTCCTTCACCACAAATATTTATTTCAAAAGAGGAGGGAATCCTGAGCCACTGGGGTTAGATAAAAGTAAGTACAAATTTCATTACAGAGGAGAGAGAGAGAGAGAGAGTGCTTGCTACACTTGATACAACTTTTTTGTCAAACTTTTGAATCGGATATGTAAATGATAATAGCAGAGGGTGGTGGAATAATGGTCGCATGAACACTTAATAATCTTTTGAGACAATGGCTACGGATTATTTATAGACTCCGTTGAAAATCCAACCTCATGGTGCGAAGCGCAACAAATTCCCAGCAAGTTATTAAGATTCAATGTAAGCAAGTAGGTAAGGTGGTTAACTTGATTTCACATTATTGTCAAGTTCATATTTTGGAGCTCATGTCTTCGTGATGAGAGTCGACCTATTCTTAGGAAGACCGCTCACCCACATAATGTTTCTTTATGCTTAGATTTCGGACTACGCAAAATCGAGCATGAAACTGGTGGGTATATCGCAAATGATATCTCATCTGCAAGCCGTCGCTGTACAGCGATTGCGACTGTATGTTGGAGACTAGTGGCCACCATCACCAGGCCATGAGAGTGACTTTATTTGGTCGCAAAAGCTTCACATCCTCATTTTCACCATGCGTAGTTCTCCAAGTGACTATTGCTTGATCCTCGCGCATAGGCATTACCAGAGCTCCTCAAATACCTTTGACTTTGACATCTTCGCCCTTAATAGCACCTCCGCTAACTCTCTCCAATTCCTCCTCGAGTTCCTTTATCTCCCTACGTTTGCCTGCTTTCAATTCATCCTTCTCCAGTTTCACCCAGCCCCAATAGGTCAATTGATATATGAAAGTTGCCATTAAGAGAGTTTTTGCGATAGGACGAGTGAAAGTTTTGTAGAAAGCGCGCTTGGTAGGTGTTAGCTTCAGATTAGAAAGCAACGTCTTGAAAAACATGACCTGGAAATATGCATTTAGTGACAAAAGGAAGAAGGCTTACAGTGGGTGAACGAGTTTCTGACGATGCAAATCGTTGTTGCGATATGGATGTGCCCTCCCTTGCCAAGTATTTTGAACTTCTTAAGAGACTCATCGGAGTGCGGTTCATTCTTGCCAATATTTTCCCTTCTTTTCTGCTTCTATTATTTTAGGTTCAATGTCGTTCATCCCATTCCGTCGCATGGCAATAAATTCGATCATTGAAGTGAGGTTCAGAAATTCTGTATGAGAATATCGGGTAATTGTCGGTTATTTTTGTAGTCCACTTATTTGAGCTTCAAGCAATCACATCGTGCATGTCGCGAGGCTGCGACTTTCATAATGTTATTTCAATGGTCGAGTAATTAATACAAAAACCGCCCGTCTCACTTAACTTAACCTTCTTCTTTTTATTGAGGTGTCTTTATTCAATGAAAGCAGCATGGCTTCAAAAAAATACGCGCTTCTTCCTATGGAGGAAGAGGAAATAGGTCCAGCAAAAGTCGTAGCAAAGAGGAAGGAGAAAAAGTCACACCGTGAAAGCTCCTCGCGGCGCGACAAACACCGAGAAAGGTCACCTCGTCGAGAGAGGTCTCCACGTAGGGATATAGAGCAGCGCCCAAAAACCATCCGGAATAAAGCGAATGATGATTATGAGGAACGATGGGGCGATGAAGAGTATATCTCCGAGGACGAGCCAGAATTTCAGGAGCCTGCTTCCAAACGGGTCAAAACTGTACACTCAGACGATGATATCTCGGAATCAGAAAAAGAACGAAGGAGGGATCAAGCAGAGAAGGATGCTTTCGCGCAGAGGCTGTTATCGAAGAATTCAGACAAATCGAAGATAATACTCGAGGATAGATCCGACCCTATCATGGCACAGAGGAGAGCATTGGCCGACGATGCTGCTGCAAGACGTGCTGCAATGCCAGATCTAAGGGAAAGGTCGAGGCAAGAATATCTGAAAAAGCGTGAAGCGGAGCGTCTCGCTTTGCTGAGGAGACAGGTCGAGGATGAAACCAGGGAGCTGAACGATCCTTATTCCAATTTATCAAAGAAGGAAAAAGCAGAATTTGCCAAGAATAGAGAACTTCTGCGACTTGCCGACGAAAGATCAAGAATTGATGATTACCGAGATGGTTATTCTATGCCAGACGACTATATTACAGAGAAAGGGAAGCTCGATCAAAAGAAGAAACAAGATGCGCTATACAAACGCTACGTTGAAAGAGATGAATACGGTCAGGAAAAGTTCGTCTCTGAGCACGAGGAGTGGGATAGGCAACAAGAAAAGCTCGCCAGAAACCAGATTCAAAGCACTGAACGAGTCGATCAAGGCGAATATGATTATATTTTGGACGAGGAGCAAGGGATCAAGTGGATCATGGATTCCAAATTGCCCGGGCAAGGCATGGATAAAGAAGCAAGATTCTTAGGTGAACAATTGAAGGCTGCTGAGCAGAAAGCCAAGACAATCGAGGAAACGAGGAAGAATCTTCCAATCTACGCTTACAAGAACGAATTTCTGGCTGCTCTGGAACAATTTCAGACCATCATTCTTGTTGGTGAGACGGGATCTGGCAAAACTACACAATTACCCCAATACCTCCACGAAGCAGGGTATACTAAGGATGGGATGAAAATTGGAGTAACCCAACCTAGGAGAGTGGCTGCTATGTCCGTTGCTCAGCGTGTATCGGAAGAGATGGGCTGCAAGATCGGAAATGAAGTTGGTTATGCTATCCGTTTTGAAGATTGTACAAGTGACAAAACGCTTATCAAGTATATGACGGATGGTCATCTTCTCAAAGAGGTCATGATTACACCTTCTCTGGACGAATATCAGGTGATTATGATTGATGAAGCTCACGAACGGACTGTGCATACCGACATTCTCCTAGCTTTGCTCAAAGATCTTGCCAAAGAAAGGCCAACAATTAAACTTTTGATTGCTTCAGCGACGATTAATGCACAGGCTTTCTCTGACTTCTTCGATAGCGCTCCTATCTTCAATGTGAAGGGCCGTAGTTACCCAGTCGAAATTTATAACACCCCACAGCCAGAAGCAAATTATCTTGCTGCTGCTATTACTACACTATTTCAGATACATACGTCTCAGCCAAGTGGCGATGTGCTGATATTCTTAACAGGTCAAGATGAGATTGAGGCAGCGGAAGAACGAATAAGTGATATTTCAAAAAAGTTAGGTTCGAGAGTGCCCGAGCTTGTTATTTGTCCCATTTACGCAAATCTTCCAACCGATTTACAAACCAAAATATTCGAACCAACACCTAAAGGAGCACGAAAAGTGGTCTTAGCAACCAATATTGCAGAGACAAGTTTGACCATTGACGGCATTGTATATGTTATCGATCCAGGTTTTGTAAAGGAAAACATCTATAACCCAGCGACGGGAATGTCAAAGTTGGTTACAGTAGCATGTTCACGAGCATCTGCGAATCAAAGAAGTGGACGTGCTGGACGTGTAGGACCTGGAAAGTGCTTTCGTTTATACACAAAATGGGCATTCATGAATGAAATGGAAGAAAGTACTACTCCTGAAATCCAGCGAACAAACTTAAACGGTACAGTGCTACTACTCAAGTCACTTGGAATCAACGATCTCTTGACTTTTGACTTTATGGACCCTCCACCCACAGAGACCTTGATTGGTGCTCTCAACCAGCTATACGCTTTGTCTGCATTGAACAATCGTGGAGAGCTGACCAAGATTGGAAGACAAATGGCTGAATTCCCAACTGATCCTCAGGTTGCGAAGTCCATCATTGCTTCAGACCAGCTGGCATGCTCTGATGAAGTGTTGAGTATCATGGCAATGTTAGGTGAAAGTTCTGCACTGTTTTTCCGGCCTAAAGGGGAACAAAGAGTGCACGCAGATAGTGCCAGAGCACGCTTCACGGTCAAAGAAGGAGGGGATCACCTCACGTACTTGAATATCTGGAATCAATGGGTGGATAATGATTTCAGTACTATCTGGGCCAAGGAAAATTTTCTTCAACAGCGTTCTCTTACTCGAGCTAGGGATGTTCGAGATCAACTTGCGAAGCTTTGTGAGCGCGTGGAAGTCACAATTGCAAGTTGTGGGGCGTCAAATATCGAGCCTATTCAAAAAGCGATTACGGCGGGATTTTTCGCCAACGCAGCACGATTACAGCGAGATGGAGACAGTTATCGAACAGTCAAGAGGAATACCACAGTTTACATACACCCTTCGTCGGTATTGATGGCAAACGATCCTCCTATCAAGTTGGTGGTGTATCATGAACTTGTACAAACTACAAAGGAGTACATGCGTAGTTGCATTCCCATTAAAGCTAATTGGTTGTATGAGCTTGCACCGCATTATCATAAAAAGAAAGAGATAGAGGATATGGGAGACAAGAAGTTAGCGAATCGGAGTAGGACATGATACCATAGCACAAAGCATGTTGGAGTTAGCCTGACCATCAATTATTTTTTAATACAATTGGGTATCACCCAGAGTTTGAAGTTATGAATCGTTATTTTTTTAAATCTCTTTTTTGCCTTCATATAGGTACCTATAAGTTTAGAGGGTGCCAACCTCGTTTGATACCACTATTACTTGCAAAAAAATTAAATAACAGGATATCCTGCGCGTATTTTCCCACTCAATACAATACAATTTATTTCCACCAGCCTAATTACGTTTGCTTTGCGAAAGCTACCTTACATGGATAATGATCTGCTGGGTGGCCCCCTCCTCGAAGCATCATATATGCTCTCTGTCCATTAACATTCAAACCCTTTGGGTTACCCTTCATAACATCATACTCCTCGTACGCATCCTTGAAATCAAACTCTCGAATCGTCAATGCGAGCATAAGTTTGATTTCTGTCATAGCTACTTCCTGACCAATACAATTCCGAGGACCGCGCTCAAATGGCCGCCACCCATTTTTGGGCGGATAGAGCTCGTCGTCTTCGGCTACGATCCATCGCTCTGGGAGAAACTCTTCGGCTCGCGGCCAGTGAGCAGGATTGTGATGTGTGGCGTAGTGATCGCCCCAGACTATTGTTCGGTCGGTGGGGAAACGAAGACCGCTATCCCCTACCAAACAGAAATCTGGTTGGCCATCGCGAAGAGCGGCGACGGTGGGGTAGATGCGGAGACTTTCTTTGATCACGGCAATCGTGTAGGTAAGTTGGTTCAAGAGTTGTGGCTTGGAAGCAATCACTGATTCGGCGTCTACGAGATTGCCCCCTAGTACCTCGGTGTGCTCAGCCCGAACCTTTGCAAGTACCTTTGGATGTTGAGAGAGCAGATGATACGTAAAGATTGCACCGGCAGAGGTAGTGTCGTGACCAGCAAAGATGAACAATTTTATTTGCGCCATGGCGAAATTCTGGAAACTTTTATCGATACCTGTTGCAGAAGGATTTTCCGCAAGATACGCTTTCAACGCTAGATCCACGACTGATTTGTCTTTTTTCTGTATCTCGCTGCCTTTGATGCTTCGATAGCGTTTGTCGAGTTCTCGGGAAAGATAACGGTTCATTCGGTAGCTGTTGTATGCGTGCACGAATGGACGAAAGATATTGATGTATTCAAGGAGGTTGATGTTCATGCCTGTCGTGCACCATAATAGTTGCCTTCGCAACGCTGCTGTCATGTCGTTGTAGCTGGTTTGGCTGTGGAACCTATGGTCCCTAGTGAGGATTGTTAGCATGCGTCACTAATCAGGAAGTAGTGTTCCTGATAGTCTGAATTGCGGGTTGATGATTGGACGCTTTCGAGCTGTAAATACTCAATTCATTCTGAAGATCATACTACTTTCAAAACTTGAGAATCTTCATCCAATTTACTATTCCGGACTGTTGGATACTTAACCTGAAAGAAAAAAGTGTTTACTCACATTGCAACTCTGCCAATAATATCGATTGTGAGATTTAAACTAGCAACCTCGAGAAACATCATTTTACCACTTGTAGCATATTTTCTCAGCAGATCTTTAAAAATCCTAATCTCTTCAATCATTCCAGGAACCAAACTCGACACATGACCAGCACTAAATCCCGGATTAAAAATAGCTCTCCAGTATTTCCACGCCTCGCCTTCCAAGGTCACCAAATCCGATTCGCCAGTCAAAGGCTTCAAGAACGCGCGAATGCCTTTGTCTTTGGGGATTTGGTTTGCTTGTATTAGCTGGTACATCATATCCGGCTTGAGCACCACGAGAATGGGGGCCGCGAGAGGCCAATTGTCGAGGTAGAATGCGCTGTTCAGATGGGGGTATCGCTGTCGGATTTGATCCCCTACGTACACGCCGTGGGCGTATGGAGGGAGACTGCCAATGATACTTGCACTGAGGGGGATGTGGCCCAGTAACCAGTGATGTGGCGGCATAGGCTTCGAGATTGGTTAGTCGATTTTTGAACGGAGAGCAGATTGGTCGGTGACCGCTATGAGAGTTGTGAGAACGTACAAGACCTTGCTTCTGGAGTCCTCGGATGAAAGTCCGCACTCGGTATAGTTTTATTATAAATGTGGTGAGAAGGATAGCTAATGTAGCACCGGCTAGCTTGAGCAGCTGAGTCTTGAATAATTCCTCCATTCTGTTATGTTAGACTTGGTAGAACTTTGCTTGCACATTTGAGTCGGATGGTAACATGGAGAGAGTAGCTACTACGTGATGGATATGAAGACGGTAGCAATTTTCAGAAGTAGACGACTAATTTATTTCCAGTACCTGGCTTGGTTGGTTAATGTTGGTTATGAGTATAATCCACTTGCTACGTATTTTGCGGGCTATTGGATCCATGTCTTAGTAACTTTGGTGATAAATCACCAATGTCATATAATTTGTACAGCCAATATTTGGTCTGACATTTTGATAAATATCCATCCGCGGTAGATGTGTCGTTCTCGGCATACCAACAGTTAGATTCATGCACGGTTGGGGTGAAATGGATCGAATTAATATATTACGCGGCACAGCCCCCCGTCCCTGTTTGCATTCTCATCTAACTTATCTAATCGACCAAAAGATTCGGTGAAGAACATTTTACCTTTGGCAATACAATTTTTGTAGAGTATCCGCTCTTTGGATTTTCCCATTTGCAAAGTTTTTGTAATTCCAGAGAATATAGATGGAGCATCGTATCTGGAAGCAATATAGTGAGGAGGGCTACCTGAAACTGAATTATTAATGAGTCTTCATCGCTCTTATATGACTGGAGGGGCATCAATCATTATTGATAGTAGGGAGAGGAAGTTAAATTCCACATCACTTGCTGAGAAATCTAGTTATCCACCGGGGACTTGGAGGGTTCATGAGATATCCTCGCTACCACTTTCGTGTAATGTCGCATCTTTGTTGCTTGGTGTGATGTGTAAAGGGTATTTTGAAGCAATTCCTATCGATTGAAAGGCTTGTTAGAAGGAAACATAAGTTGCTGATGTAACCTGATTGAATATATAGTCCAATATTAAATGGATATAAAGAACTTTTTCAAAAGTGTATGATGAACCCACCTCGTCCCAAACTTTTACAAACTACACTATTATACAATATCATTTAAGACCTCCATTGAAGATCTCAATATAACCATTACCAGTCCCAGAAACCATCTACTTAACCCAATAGTACAATTAACATATTCATTATTCTACAAACCCCATCCATACAACTCTAACAAAAGCCCCCAACACAACAGAAGACAAGCTACTTAAACATTCCTTCTACGCCTATCTTCACACTATAATCTCTAGCGCGCGAACTAAATTGTTCGTCTCGCGACTAAACAGATCTTCCGTTGAAAAAGCCAATCCGAGCCGACCAAAGTGTTTTGTTGCATATCTCTAGTCGTTTTATTACATATTTCATCCTGGCAAGTGTGGGGTTTGGGGAGTAGCGCCCATTAGTTGGTGTCTTTGCATGGGTTTGGGTTCGGGCTGGAGATTTCTGTGATTTCTGGCGGTTTGTTAGATTTATCGTAGTCGGGGGTAATTTTGAGTAGTTGCGAGTCTGATACAGAGGCAACGAAATGTGCATAGAAATGGGGTGAAGTGTAGGATGATCAACGATGGAGATGGATGAGGGTTTAAGTAGCTTTCAATGCTTGAGACTTGTTTAGAGAATAAGAGATGGTGGTTTGGAATGGTTTCGAGAGATACTATACATTGATATTCCTTTCTCAGTCTAATCTTCTATTCGGTAGTGAAAGTGATGACTGACTAGTCATTTGCCCAAGTAGATAGCTTTGAAACACTTGTTCGGTGGTTGAAGTACGTGGTTGATGACTCGATTGATGATTTTCATTCTTAGAAGCTCGTCAATACTTGCTCATGGTTGATTGATGATTCGTATGATTGGCGATTGTGCTTTTTCTACCCTTGGCTCTCTCCGGTCTCATGTCCAGTAATGCTTGGCAAATTGCAGCAACATTCCACATTGCACATCACCCGAAAACCCGCGGCTGGCTTGTAATTTGTGAACTGTGATAATGTACTCAACAAACTTGACGGGCTTCGCAAATTACTAATGCTTTGCCTTTTCGCCATGTTGCTATGTGGATAACTGTCCCGGAATCGGTGGTCAGAATGCTTTGTGGTGCGGTACCGGTGGCCTTGGTCGGAAGCACCAACACCCTCTTTCTTCATCAAAACAGGCGAATTTGAAATTTCGTCTTCGAACCCAAATTTCTTTCCCTTTTCCTTTGGGTCATCAGATTCCATAACAATTTTCTTCTTGAAATATCTGGAAGGTACCAACTCTTCCTCATCCTCATCAGCATTTCCATTTGGCTTGGTGCCTCAAGATGCTTGCTCATCCATCTTGAGCCCTTATGTCCAACAACTGGATACTTCACATTTCTCAAAGATCCCCTTCACCTTGTCTGAATCTTCTGCCTCTTTCGTTTCGATCGCGACGGCTTTCTTTGTACAGATGAGCTGTGTCTTTGGCACCTTGTTTCAATCCAATGTCCAGTCAAATAGCTCGCAGTTGCTGTTTTATTGCCCACTTATATAAAGTATCCAATTTGATATTACTTAGGTTGTTCTTAGGACGATACTCCATGAAAAATGAATACCAGATAGCAAGTATAAAGCATGACTTGTAATACTGCAACAGCACATTCTGTAGGTGAATATCATTTATGACTAAATCTGGGTGACCGCCAGAGTCTTCTTTTCTCCGTTATAAGGCTCCAGTTTTAGATTAATTCGTCTCCACGTTAGTGGTTGTAAAGTATCCAAATGAGAATGATACTTGCATGAGGTTGAAACCTCCCAATTTGTGTAGCTGGAGCTTCAATGTGAGGTAGTTGCTAGTACGCCGACTACAAATAGAGTGAGATTGTTGAAATCATACTGTGTCTGATCGTCGCTTTCCTCACAGTACAAGCAAGACTATGGACGTATTGAGGTGTACTGGTTTTTGTGGACTTCCTCTTCGTAATTTCCTTGTAAGTAGCTTGCGAATGGTAGAAAAGTCGGAAGACTCAAGTGTATTTAATGGAATATTCTGACCCAGGATTGACAATCGAATCATGTTTAAGCCCTAGAACCTCATAGCCTTTGTCAACGTACTAATTATATTATGAAAATTAAATGGCCGTTTTAAAAAAGTGTTTTGAGTATGATTTCTCTCGTATACTGTGTTGAAGGGATTGTAGTTCTTGAGTAATTTGTGGGCCTGATATATTGACCGACATAAAGTAAGCGAGCTAGAACATGATCAGTATATATATTCAAAATCAGGCACTTTTCTCAACAATCTAACAAGCAATCTCCATGATTTCCCTGCTGGCGCAATGGTAGCGCGCAAGACTTCTATTAGATCCCAATATATAAGTTTAATCTTGAGGCTGTAGGTTCGAGCCCTACGTAGGGAGTAACCCTGAGTTATGTCGGTTTGAATCCGATCTTGACAATTATTTTTGAATCTTCCATTGTTTTTCCATTCCTTTTTGCATCCAGAGTCTTATCAGGACCAATTTTTGTGTTGATTGCCAAGAAAGTGGTGAAAGAGACGGAAGATTGTTTTACCGATAGAACCCCGCATTTTAGGTTCACCCAATCATAAAGCTCAGCTCAGCTCATATTCTTAGTTCCATCATTCCAAAAGCTAACCTTAGCTTTATCGTAAGCTTCCAAAAAATAATATCATCCTACCATCCTTTCCTTTGCCCCTCCAATACCCAAAATGTCCACAATAAAACGTTTTACATGTTTACGATGCCAGTTCCAATCCCTTTTGCGATCATCTCCCCGTCGTCTCTACCATGTCTCTCCACCTTTACGTTCCGAAATACCTAAACCCTCCATAGCACCCAAACAGTCCATCGATATAAAACACATACGAACTTATCCCGAATTTTACGAAAAAAGTTGTCTAGAAAGGAACTACAAATTGCAATCAACATACCCAGCCAAAATTATAAGTTTATTCGAACAATGGCACGAACATCAACGGGATGGAAGAGCATTACGGGAAAGAAATAATAAATTAAAACTTCAACTGGCAAATCCAAAATCAATACGAGATGACGATTCAGAAGAGATTCAAAAGATACGCACCCTTTCGAAGGAAGAAATTATCACAGAAGCCAGGAGTCTGAAGGATAAGATTTCTCAAATAGAATCTTCAGAATCGATGCTCATGACCGAAATCAATACCCTCGCATCCGCAATCCCAAACCTTACATCCGATTCTACCCCGCGCGGTTCAGAACCAAAAGTAATAGGAACCATCAATGAACATCCCGAAGCGAAGGCCTCCTCCTCGGATCGAGTATGGCGTTCTCATGTCCACATAGGCAGCGAATTGAATCTCCTCGATTTCTCCTCCGCAGCCACTACTTCCGGTTGGGGATGGTATTATTTACTTAACGGCGCCGCACTCCTCGAACAAGCCCTAATCCAATATTCCCTCTCTCTCGCTCTCTCAAAAGGCTGGTCTATCGTATCTCCCCCCTCAATGATATATTCCCACATCGCATCAGCATGTGGATTCCAACCTCGTGATCAATCAGGCGAACAACAAATCTACTCCATCGCGCAATCCCCTTCCGATGCCGAAAGCGCAAAACCAACATATTCCCTCGCCGGCACCGCCGAGATTCCCCTCGCGGGAATGAAAGCAAATACCACCATGCACGAATCCCTCCTGCCCCTAAAAACCATCGCCACATCCCGCTGTTACCGCGCCGAAGCCGGCGCCCGCGGCATCGACACCAAAGGTCTTTACCGCGTCCACGAATTCACCAAGGTCGAAATGTTTGCATGGACGTCCCCTTCTCTGCCAGAAACCACAAAGATCTTCGACGAAATGCTCGCCCTCCAAACTACCATCCTCACCTCGCTCAATCTCCACTGTCGAATCCTCGAAATGCCCTCGACCGATCTCGGCGCCTCGGCGATGCGCAAAATAGATATCGAAGCCTTTTTCCCCTCGCGCAGAGAGAGGGATGATGGATGGGGTGAAGTGACATCGTTGAGTATTTGCGGGGATTATCAAAGTAGGAGGTTGGCGACGAAAGTCGATATTGATAAGAATGGAGGAAAAATCGCATTTCCATGGACGGTGAATGGGACGGCACTTGCGGTGCCGAGAGTTGTGGCTGCGATTTTGGAAAATGGATGGGATGAGGAGAGGAGAGAGGTTAGGGTTCCCGAGGTATTGTGGCCGTGGATGGCGGGGAGGAAAGTTCTGACGAGGGAGTAATTTCGAAGGGGTAGTATGGGCGGTGGTTATGCCAGTACTTGAGATATTGACGGGGACAGACTCATATCTCTACACACAGGCACACAATGAATGATACCATACCAAGGGGCAAAGAAGACGTGAGAAGAGAAAAACAATATATTTGTACTAATACTATTTAACTACCTAGTATGCCTCCTTCGTAAGGGAATCTTTGAAAATGAGAATACCACAACCAACCAGGATATAAGATATAAGATATACTAACCGCTAAAACGCTATTCATAGAAAAGAAAAAAAATGCAATCATAAACTTCCATCGGGAATTCGTCGTAAACCCATCAGACGCGGGTATATTGTAGGTCCTGCCGTAATCCCTTCCTTCCTAGCACAAAAAGCCATCCCTCCCCCCTTTGCCGACACAAGCGAGCGGGCCAAGCAAGATACAGGAAATCAATCACTGCCGCTTCAACGTGCCCCTCCACGAAATCCAACACCCCCATATCATCGCCAACCACTATTAAACTAAGCAACTTCCTCTTCATATAGAACCAAAGGATTATATTCCTTTGCCTGTCCCAGACTACTACTCGACAATTCGCTTTCGGTACCAATATGACTATTAGTCCCCAAATCCGTTCCCGTTTCATAATCCGATTCTGACCCCTCATCCCTATCCCTATCCTCAGCTTGATCTCTTACGCCACCATCAATACTCTCCGAATACTCTGTTCCTGCATTCCCCGTAATAACGGTAGTGCCATGACTACTTCTCCTCATGGTGTCTGAATCGCTTTGAGCTCCGTCCTCATGATCAGAAAGATGACCCGATTCTTTATTTTCTTCATCTTCATCTTCATGTTCTTTCAAAGCCAAATTCTCCTTGTTCAATTCCCCATAGTTGCGAATTTTGTTCGAGTCTTCTCCCCAGCTAGTTTTGCGTGAAGTAGCAGCGCTAGATTGTTTAACACTATGAGTGCGTTTGAAATTACCAGTCGAAACATTATTGTTGATTTGACTCAAAGATAGGATGCGTCTTTGGGCCTGATTGGCTTGAGGTCCCTTGGTAGGAGAGCGATTTTTCATCACCATATTAACAGCACCTTGAGTAATCGAGGGTGTTTTTGAGGCGACACTAGAGGCGATAGAATGAGCCGTTGAATTGCGTTGAGTAGGGGCTCGTTTACGACTCATAGGATCTCGTGCTTTCTTTCTATTACCATTTGCCAATAGAAGAGCTCGAGAATGGTCAATAACCCCTTCAAGAATGCGTCTTTCAAGTCCTTCGGCTCTTTCTTCCATTTCCTGTAATTCTTCACGACGAATTCTCAAAGCTGTTTCCAAGCTAGAAACATCAGAAGAAAGTCTCATCTTTTGATGAAGCAAATCTTCCTTGTCAGTCTTAAGCTTGGTAATATATTCCTTCATAGCTCGTTCTTCGCCCTTGAGTGAAGCAATTGATGCTTCCACTTGTTCTTTTTGAACTAGACGTCTTTCGAGGGCGATGGCAGCTTCTGCGGCAGCTTGTTCCTTCTTTTCATGGTCATCCGCTATTTTTTGGGTTTGGTTCGAGACAAATTGAGAGACTTCTGCAGCAGTTGACATCATTTGTTGATGTATCTTGTCAAGCATCTCCAATTGTGCCACAGACTTTCCGGCTTCTTGCACTTGATCAACTAGCTTATCAAGCTTTTCATGAACAGGTGTGTCATCGTATTCAACCGGAGGTGGAATTTCTGGCGGAGGAGGAATCTCGGCAATCTTCTCCTGAATTGTCTCTATTGAGTTTTTGGAATGTTCGTAATGCTGGCCAACCATGCTGAGAACATCTCTGATCATATCAAGAATCTGAGGATTGTACTCGGTCACAGTTCCATGAACTCCTTCTACAACACCCAAAGTCTTCAGGATTTGCTCACGTGTGAGCTGGTGCTCGGCCTTAGCATCGGCGTGAGTTTCCTCGACTCTGACAAAAGTCTCATCGACACGGTTGAACACTGTCTTTGAAGCTTCATCCATCTTCTCAGCAGATTCACCCACAGCAGTTATTAATGTATCAAGTAGACCTTTGACATCCTCGGCCACTTGCTTCGTACTCAAGATATTAGCTTCGACTTCTGTTGTTTTTTCTACACCAGCTGTGGCTCTTTCCTCCAAAAAGTTCTGGAGCTCGTCATACTTGGTAATTATTTCGGTGAACTTTTCCTCAAAATGTGAATCAAGTTTATCCCACGTTTGCTGAAACTTTTCATCAGTCTCAAGTTTAGATCCAACCATGCCAGCATTAGTCTTTTCGAATTCTTCAGTCATAGCATGAAACATTGCTTGTAGATCTTCGGAGATAGTGCCATTCTTATTGATGGTTTCCCCGAGACCTTCAAGAAATGTGCGAACAGTCTCAACATTGGTTGTACCTTCGTCAAGCTTCTCTTTAACTGCATCCCTGAATTCCATGAGGAAAGATTTGACCTCTGTAACACGTTCACTAACACCAACGGTTTCAGCCTGTCGGTCCTCGAAGGCTTTGGCAGTCGTTGTTGCATGTAATTCAATTCGACCGGCGGTTTCCTTGACCAAGGCATTCAATGCGTTAACTTCATTTTTTGTGGCCAAAGCTACGAATTCTGGAAGGACGGTTTGCTCGATGGCAGATTTGATATCGAGGCAAACAGATTCAACAGCTTCAACGTCCGTCTTTGTAATCTTGTCGAGACTCTTGAATTCGTTACCGACCTGCTCCTTCATTTCAGCGAGAGCAGCCATAACCTCACGTACTGCAGTCTCGATGGAAGTGATGTCATCTTTCTTCGAAACGTCCTCGAGATGCTCAGCCAATTCAGTCAAGCCGTCTCGAGTCTCGAGAACAAAGACGCCCATGGTCTCAATGTCCTCCTTCTTGGCGGATTGTTCAGGATCGATCTCATCAAGCTTAGCTTTAGTGTTGTAAAGCAAAATCTCAATGGCGTCAAGGTCCTCTTTCTTGACTCTAGCTTCATCAGGGATAACCTCCCGTGCAATAACCCCCTCCACTTTATCTTGAACATTTCGAAGCATCTCCTCAACTTTTGCTAAATCTTCCTTTGCCACAGAGCCAGGAGCTAGTTGTGGTGCAGGTTGTTCCTTGGACTCCAGTGCCGCTACTTTGATGCCAAGCTGGGTAATAAGCATCTCGAGATTCACAATGTCATTATGAGAGAGAGGGTCGGTAACTGGAACCAGTGCACGATCAGAAATTTCTGCCAGCGCTTGCTCGTTCTTTTGATTCTCTTTAAGAATCTCAAGATCCGCTTTGACATTTTCTAGGCCTTGCTTGAGTGTGTCGAGGATTTCATGATTGACCGTCATATCGATAGGCTTGTTGGCAACCTTTTCAACTTCAGCTTTAAGGACAGTGAACCCATCTCGCAGAGCATCGATAATCTCTCCGGTTCCTGGCATACTATCTTCGTCATCGTCTTTTGATCGAGCGACTTCCATACCCGCTTTAAGACCATCGAAACCTTCCTTCAAGGCATCAAGGATCTCATCTTTGTCATCGCTTGCTCCTGGTCGAACCAAAGCAGATGCTATCGAACCTCGAAGATGCTCAAGTTCACTTTGAATATTTTCAAAGCCGCTAGTTGAGCTTTTGGAGATAAGTTCTTCCACCTCAGAACGAAGCGTAGAGAAATTATCCCGCATGTTCTCCAGAATCTCGTCTTTGCCTGTGACATCTGTGTCTCGATCAACGTAAGCCTTTATGTCAGAGCGAAGCTTCTCAAATCCATCTTTAGTTGCATCAAGTAATTGCTCGGTATCTCGGCCATTGGCAACAACATTTTGTTTGGCTTCATCCGAAACTGCCTTGAATTCGGTTCGTATAGAGTCCATAATTTCACGTATGCGTTCGGAGACTTGAGCGGTGAAGTTGTCTACAGATTGAGGTGAGCTTTCTAATCCTGCTTTCACGGCTTCAATAACATCGTCACGGGTGATGCTTTCTACGACTTCTCGGCTCAATTCAGTGGACGCCTTAGCAGCAGCAAAATCGAAATTTTCGAGACCCTCCTTGACTGCTTCAAGAATATCTTCTCGGTCGATCTTGACATCTGTTTCTTTAGTGAGTGCTGAGTCAAATGTTTGTAGTCCCTCCTTCACTGCATCTAAAACATCCTCACGACTGACACCTACTGGAATATCAAGTGTGAGAGCGTTGTTGTATGTTTCGAAACCTTCCTTGACAGCGTCAAAGACGTCTCCTTTGCTAGCATTTGCCTCTCTAACGCTAACAATGGCGGAGTTAAATGTCTGAAGACCATCTGAGACGGCTTCAAAAACATCTTCACGTGTGACTGTTGGTGGAAATCTTTGGGATTGTAGACCAACTCGTACGGCCTCGAAAACATCAGCTTTAGTGCATGTAGGCGTGACACCTCTCGTTAATGCCGAATCAAAGGTTTGGAGTCCATCTTTCACAGCATCAAGTATATCTTCACGAGTGAAACTAGCACCTTTAACTGCTTCGAGGATATCGTCCCGGGTAACACTTCCTCCAATGTCATGGATCTCAAATCCGTTCTTCACAGCATCAAAAACGTCATCTCGAGTGATGGAATCTACATCCTCCCGAGTTGATGCTATTTCTTTCGATTGAAGGCCGTCCTTTATAGCTTGGAGAACTTCATCACGCGTGATATTAGATGTCTGCGTTTGAAGCCCTTCTTTTACAGCCCCAAGAACATCATCTCGTGTAATCGTTGGAGAAGGCTCTTTGGTTAATGCGGAATCAAACGCAGTCAATACTTCTTGGACAGCCTCCACAACTTCGTCGCGGGTAAGGGCACTTTCAATATGGTAACTCTGAAGATTTTCTTTGATAACTTCATGAACGTCATTACGAGTGATCCCACCACTAGATTCATGTGATTCAAGACCAACTTTGATGGCCTGGAAAACTTCATCACGGGTCGCAGAACCTCCAACATTTTTGGTTAGAGCTGAGTTAAACCCTTCTAGAACCTCTTGTACAGCATCGACAACATCATCGCGAGTAATTCCTTGGCTTGGACCTTGAGTTATGGATGAGCCATGGAATTTGGTCATAACTTCCTGCATTGCATCGACAATCTCTTCGCGAGTTGCTCCAGTCTCGGCACTTCCTCGGGTAAGAGCTGAATCAAAAGTGGTCAAAACATCTTTGACAGCATCCATTACATCATTACGCGTGAGATTACCGCTTCCACTAACGTCCCTAGTAAGAGCAGAATCAAAGGTATGAAGTCCCTCTTTCACAGCGTCGAGGATGTCGTCGCGCTTAATGCCGGTATTTCCACCAACCTCGCGTGTGAGAGCGGAATCAAAGGTTTGCAGGCCATCTTTAACAGCCTCGAAGACATCTTCCCGAGAAATTCCTGTCTCTTTTTCTTCAGGATCAGAAGCTGGTATTAATGCGCCAAAGTTGAAGTTGTGGAGGCTTTCTTTGACGGCATCAAAAACGTCTTCTCGGCTAATACTATCTCCGACCTCTCTGCTTAGAGTTGGAAATTCGAAGCTCTCCAGACCTGCTCTTACAGCTTCAAACATGTCGTTGCGAGTAATGGCTTCTTCATTATGATGTGGCGATTGAATACTACTGGAGAAGTCAAAGGTATGAAGGCTTTCGGTGACCGCGCCTACCACATCATCGCGAGTAACACCTCCATCAACTTCACGACTCTGATTAGCAAGTCCAGATGTTTGGAGCCCTTCTCGAATAGCAGTCACCATATCGTCCCTCGTAATGCCACCATGATCACGATTGAGAGCAGCAAAATCAAATTCCTTGAGACCCTCTCTCACGGCTTGAATCATTTCAGTTTGAGTGAAACCTTGAAGAACCTCTGCACTGAGTGCCGTCGGGTTTGCAGAAAAGTCAAAAGTTCTAAGACCTTCTGCTACAGCATCAAGCATCTCGTCTCTAGTGATTTCAGGTTCACGAGGCTCTGGCATTGGTGCGGCTGGAAACTCAAATTCCTCTAGGCACTCACGAACAGCATCGAGAATTTCATCTCTTGAAAGAGATTCGTTGTCGACTGGTGGTGGGGTGAAATGCTTCAATCCTTCAATAATTGCAGCGAAGACTTCATCTCGCGTTGCTCCTGGTTCGTTCTGGGGCGCAAATTCCTGGATGCCCTCCTTCAAGCATGCCAATAGTTCCTCTCTCTCGAGACCAAAATGCTGCAACTCGATGTCCGGTTTATAGTTTTCCCAAGCTTCTCGAACTGCATCGATAATATCTTCTTTTGATTCAGATTTTTCAGTTACGGCTGAGCGTACCACGTTATAGACCTCTTTGTAGTCGATCTTTTGGGTGGACGCGGAAGCGGAATTTTGTCGACGACTTTCGCGGATAAGCTGATTCATATGCTCTTTCAATTCCTCCAGACCGTTTTGGACAACACCAGTTACATCGGCACCATTGGAAGCTCCATCCTTACTGGCTTGATCTAATTTTCTGCCAATCTCTCGCCCCATACCCAAAACCTCACCACGAAGTTCTCGAACCAGCGCCTTAACTTCTGCTGTGAGCCCACCTCCTTGAGCGACACTATCCTTGACACTTCGTATAACTTGGATAACATCATCGCCTAATACTTCACCTGATCGATTAGGTCCTTGCGATTTGCGTCTGTCTCTATTTGCCCCAGTGGCAACAAGAGCCTCTAATTTCTGTGCGACAGAAGCCGGCCTATCAAAATCCAGCTCCAGTCTTGGGGAATCCTCTTCAAAGCTATATTTACGTCCTCGGGTTACTTGTTCGCGATTGCTGTTGTGGTGGGTAACTAGAGCTTGGGAAATTTCAGTGTTCTTTTTGATAAATTCCACTAAATCCTCTAGTTTTTTGGCTGTCGACATTCCTTCCCGGCCAAGCTGCTCAGCAATTTCCGTAAGTCGAGATATTAACAATTCCTGTCCTTCCTTAGTGCCCATCTCTCGAAGTACCTTTTCGAGCAGAGCCACACTAGCAGCATGCGCAGCAGCATCGCTAAAATGTTCTCGGCTGTGATCTCTCGTAAGTGGGGTGGATAATAGAGTTTCTCGATCCAATGAAGCAGCAAAGCTGTTTGGGCTAGGGATTCGAGGAAGCGAAAATCCTTTCGAATTTCGCGATGATGATGGTGAAGCATGCCCTTTGTTATCCGCATAAAGATTGTTGCCTCCATATAGCGTACGCTCGGAGCCAGCATCAGACAAGCCAGTCACCAATTCTCGTAGACTCTTGCGTATGTCCTCATCCCTAGCATTTGTCGCTTCTTTAAGGCTGACTAGATCTGTAGCATTATCCTTACTTCTTCTACTCAATTGCGCCATTTCCCTCTGAAGGCTAGTACATATACTGGTGAGACTGAGAATTTGATTCGAGATGGCATCGAACGTTTGAGGCTGTCGAAGTAAAGCGGTGGAGCCATTGGTGACGTTGGCAAGTGGTGGATCTGTCTCCTTGGTCATGTTGTGAAGAGCCTGCATCGTGGCTGACTGAGGAGGGGTATTTTCGCCAAACATACTATGAGGTGGCCGGCGCAGTGAAGGTCGTACATGCATAGAGTCGCGTCTTTCCCGAGGCGACTCGGCTCTTTTGGTAGGTGTAGTAGCCCGAACCGAATCCCTATCTGTCATCTTGTCGGTAAACTTCTCTGGCGACGAGTCGAAAGAGATATCTTTGCTGGCGTGTGGTGTGGCAGGTCTTGCAGATATCTTCTCTGGAGGTTTCAATGGACCAAAGGTTCCACTTTCAATGAAGCTACTCAAATCTCTAACACTACCATTCTGCAGAGATTGCATTCGTTTATGGCCGGGAGCAGTACCCTTGATCAGTAAACGTTCGGGAGATGGTTCTGTGAGGCGTTTTGGAGGTGGTATGTTGATGGAGTAGGTATTGTCGCGAGCTCTTTCAGTAAGTGTCGCGTGTGCGGACTTGATAGCAGCCGAAGTTCCTCGTGACGAGACAATCGGTGATGAGGGGTTCATAGGAAGTGGAGGAGGTGCACGTTCTGGATCAGAACTATCCCACCTGTAAATGTACTGTCAGAATCATGGTGACATATAGATAATATAAAAGCTTACATTGGAACAATTGCTCGTTCAAAATCTATTGAAGATATGGAATGCGCAGAGTTTCTGTGTACTAGAGCAAGTCTATCGCCATCGCGAGAGGCTTCTCTCTCTGAGGAAGGCATTGTGGAGGATAAATCCTCGGAATGTTATTATGTGGAATGTTGATATTGTGGAGAAGATCCAGAAGTATATGTATGTACTCGATGAACTTCGCGATATAGAATCCAAATATAATGGAGTGACTTTTTGATGTGAAGAAAGTATGGGAACAAGTCCAAATTATGCAAAAGCCCAGGGGTTTATGATTGTATTAATTGTAATTGCCAAGTGGCATTGGGTATTGACTGAGTATAGAGAGAAACCTTTTTTTTTTTTTCATTAAAAGGTTTAAGAAGGAATCCATAAAGTAGAACACGGCGGTCAAGAAGTATTTGTTTACTTGAGTTGGGTGGCTGGCTAGCTGGGGATGCGGCGGGGCAACCACTAAGCACAGACAATTTTAGGATAAATCGATTAGCGCGAATCAATCCACGGGATGAAACTTGGACGGATAATCGATAGCCAATCAAATATTAGTTGGGCTTCCATTCGATAGCCACATCTTTTGCCAGCCACACCGTATTAGCGCCACGATCACGTGTATGATAAGCGAGGGCTCTTTCGCACCGAGCTAGATTTTAGGAAAAGAATTCTGAATAACCTCGAATTAACTACGACTACGACAAACCCTTCGACAACTAACCACAGTCGACATGAAGTGTACGTTTATTCCGGACTGATTGATCGCGAGATTACGAAGATTCTAATTTGATTTATAGTCCTCAAGACCGGCCGTGTTGCCATCATCACCAGAGGCAGATATGCCGGAAAGAAGGTAAGTTTTCACCCTTTACCATTTAGTGCGAAAATACGGATTCAATCGAGCAACTTTATGAACAAAAAAGCGGCGGAAAATTGGCTATTCGAATTGGAGTTGTAAGGAATATCTGCTGATGGAGGAATAATTACAGGTCGTGATCATCCAACCCCAGGATGCCGGCAACAAGTCCCACCCATACCCTCACGCATTGGTCGCCGGTATTGAGCGTTACCCATCCCAAATCACCCGCCGTATGTCCAAGCCCAAGCAAACCAAGCGCAGCAAGGTCAAGCCTTTCATCAAGGTCATCAACTACAACCACTTGATGCCAACACGTTACACTCTTGAGTTGGAGGGATTGAAGGGTGTCGTTTCCGCAGACACCTTCAAGGAGGTTTCTCAACGTGAGGAGGCCAAGAAGACCGTCAAGAAGGCTTTGGAGGAGAGATACACATCAGGAAAGAACAGATGGTTCTTCACTCCTCTCAGTATGTTTTTTTCCTTCCGAGGAGTTCTATGCGAAGGATTAGGCGTGCTAACCATTATTCTAGGATTTTGAACAATTCTTCAGCGTCATCGGGTCGGAATGGGGTTTATTTACATGGTCTAGTCGCATCATGAGCTAGGAATGCAGCATCTCCATGAAAAATGTTATGAAGCTTGCTTTCCACAGTGCATCGTGAATAAAATGTACATTTTGACAAAATCTCAGTTGCCGATCATGAGAATACTCGGAGAATGTTGGGTCAATTGTGATGTGATTCTGGAGGTGCCTTTATATCGACAAATTAACACAAGCGACATCGAGGATATTACACGATCTCTGGCATTCGATGTGGTGGATATGGGCATGATTGGAGGAGTTTTGCTCTTGTCACTATTCCAGAACTTCATACAACTTTCAATGGCCCTTTTTCGAATCTCGCAGTTCGAATTTTTCAACCCATGTCTTACAATCATAATCCAAATTTCGACAGTCCAGTCCAGATATTTCCTGAGCACTGATTTGCAAGTGTGCATTACAAGTGATTGTACGATCCATTTTACACGCACTTTTTTGTTTAATTCCCATGACGTCCAGGCCTTGCCCAAAACTCTACCTTAATTAGCATCTCATAGTTTCTTACCCCACAACGCCCTTTTGAGAGATTTTTCCTCATTTCAGAATCTTCCCCATGCGGATAACTTACTTCAAGACGGTTTTCAACTATGTAATCATGCATTGAGAACTCTGCATTTGAATATCCCATCTTCAAAACAATTCGTTAAATATTCTAGTCTAATCCAAGTAGTCGATCGTTCTGATGGATGGACTCAGACCCCTTGCCATTATCGTGCAATGAAATTCGTCTAACTACTTCATGTTGCATGTTGATGTACTTGTTAATTATGGCACATTTAAATTACCTATATCTTTTAGATGCCCCCATTCTGGGTAGCCAAGAAAGTAAGCAGCATAATCGCAATAGGATATTGCAATGCAACATAAAATTAATCAACAGCCTCAACCTTACTTCCGTCCCACGATCATCACCAAATGTAGCAAAGAGCGATACTACCTCCCATTTGTCCCTGACTCCCTTATTTCTATATCCGAACCACTCTTTTCGTCTTTTCCCATCTCTCCGTCGCTTCATCAATCTCACCCGATATAGTCCACAAAAGTACAGGTCCAAGTCAGCATTTCTAGTTAGTCACCTTCTTCAGCTCTCCCTCTCCAGCTCTCTAGAATATACGTCAAGCCTTAATATCTCCTCATGCGCAGATAGCTTATAATTTATGTCTTTTACAATGAGAGCGGTTCGAGACATCTATACGTTACATCTGTCACCCGAACACACTGGCACTTTATCGCCGATTCCATATCTCCCAAAATTATAGATTCTCAGTAAGTTTGCTGATTGATTTGATTCCACGTGATTAGTCAGGAAGGTTTTTGGAATCTGAAATGAAAGCCATCGGTGTTTTATGAGTTTCGGGTATCACCAAAGTTCCAGGGGTCCGGCATCTACATCTCCAAGAGCTGCTTTAAGTTAGTAGTGCTTGATAGACTCATCTCTGTTCTTTTCTGATGAACCTTCTGTCATCTTTATTCCCAGTCTGCAATCTCTCTCCACCCTGGAGCTCTTGCACATTGGTCTGATGGAAGAGAGTATCCAATCTTCCCATTCCATATGAATTGTGTGGTATATCTCACAAGTCAATTTCAACAATGGTTTTCTCCGTACAAGCAGTGAACCATATGGCGTACGTGTTATTTTAGAACGACTTACAAAACGAGCTTTGAAAAGTCTTTTTTGCATATCCCAAACTTTGTTTGTACGGCTGTTGACTCCTGACATGTTCTTCGCCTCACGACTATCTGCTGGAAAGGTCCAACTAATAAGAAGGATTGTAAAGATTTGTTACATAGCTAAAGACACGGCCCTGAGCAATGAAAAGGTCATCTCTACATAAATTCGACAAGCAGTCGGTAGTGAATTGGTTGGTAGTGAGTTAAGACATGGAATATGTAGGCAAAAAGATAGTGTTGGTAGAGTTTTGTTCCATGTCTGAAATCGTCAGTTTTTGATCGATAGTAGTTGCTAGGTGTGAGCTTCTGTTGACGGCGGATTGAGGTCGAAGGCATTAATTAGATTATAACCATGGAATAGATAATTGTCAATGAGATGGACCCAAGAAAATATCCATTGCATATCTCATGATATCATAGTTTATTATTAATAGTGAAAGAAACATTGTTAGCTCCATGACTGCCAGTGATCCTATGGGCAACCAAGTCGTAATGGGTTCAAATGAAGATGCAACGGACAAGATCGGGTCTAAAAAAGGGTTTATCGCCATGTCGAAAGTTGGCAGAAGTAACAATTTCACCACGTTGAGTTGTACCATTTTGAAGAATGAAGCGATTGTTATTTGGTACAACCCCAATATGGCACAAAATGACATGCTTCAGATTGTCCGCAAATTATCTTCTAAAAGCCAAAAAAATATCCGCACTTCCCAGCGAGTCAGTCAACATGTTACAACTTCTTGGCTAAATTACAATATTGCACTCCTCAGTATACAATACACACACCAGAATGTTCAAAGTCAACTTAACCGTCTATCATACCCGCTAGCAACCTCTCAGATTTCACTCAAGATGGTCATCTCTCGCTTAATCGATCTAGAGCAGATTCTACCTCTACGATGCGTACTTTGACCATGAGATTGAGCTCTTGCTGCTAAAACATGTGGTAGGAAGTTGGAAGCCATTCATTGATTGATTGTTTTTAGAAGCTGGGTGATAGGGTCATATTGGCCTCAATGTATATTGAGGGGGGACCGAGGCCGGGTTTATGTTTGGCAGCTCATCAAGGGCATTAGGAGTAGATTTGGTGGAGTGATATATTGCTGCTTGAAAGGAATACTGAGATGATATGATATACCATGTTTCGAAGAAGTGAAAGCGAGGATATCAATCCTACTAAATGCCTCCAACATATAAGAGATCCTCTCAATCAATATACCAAAATCAAAACCTGCTCAGTCCCATGAAGATAACATCAACTCATCTCATCCCCATTCTTCAAATCCTAAAAGATATTCTAATTATCACTCGTCTCTCTACTACCCCTTCCATACATAGACGTCCAGTTTTACATTTCTCTTCCTTGTATCTTCAATACTCTGTTACTTACTTTAAGGCGTATCGTTTAAACTCATATCTTACAGTTAGTTCCCCGTTGAAATTCTCTGCGCTTGGAGAACATCCCCGCGATCAGAAATGGAATATAGAATTTTGTATTTATATACTCATTATAGTAACCCGTATGGAATCTTAAAGACATGCAGAGGAAATAACGAGCCGAGTAACTGAGAATCTCCCAGTGAGCGTCTCATTCTTATATTTCCAATTTTAAATACTCGAGAAATATTTTTTACGTGAAATGCATAGTCGATGTTTCAAAAATGACATCTATGTAGTTGAGGATTTTTCTCCGATAATAACAAGTATCTAAACTTAAAATCAAGATATATGTACTATTACAACTATAAGAAAACCAAATATAACCCAAACAATATCAAAGCTTATCTATAGACTAAACCGCTCATACTATAAGGTTATATACCACTATGAAATTAAAATTTTACTTAAGCTCTAATAAGTACGTACAAGGGCGTGTCTTTGATGAATGCCGGGTTCGTGTATTTACAGGTTTCTTCACCAAAATAAGCACAAACTTACCTATTTCGAAATTCAATATTAATTCAATCCAAAGTGATATCTTTAAAAATCTTTCAAAAAGTAATATTTTTTATATCCAAAATTATATGTATCTTATATGTTTTATTAGTTCATTAAATTTGTAAAGTTATATAATAAATTAATATTCCCATAGTAATTTTGGTGAGTTCGGTTATATTGCCCGGCATTCATCAAAGACACGCCCTCGTACACACGAATCAATTGCTCACTTGATAGTATAGTTAACCCTCCCCCCCACTTCCCCTCTATATCTCATCTGCCCCCGGTGAGCTTATCTCACCATCACCATCACCATCACCATCATTCTCAGAATTCATCTCTCTCCGGCCACCCGGCCACCAACCACGGAATGATCAATCCCCTTACCTTACCTTACCTTACCTCAATTCAAAACCACGCATATAATTCTCATCCCCATCCCCACCCCCCGCATTCTCACCCCTCCAACCTCACATGACACACCTACAGTAGATCCACATGACCAATTCAATTCCACAGCCGAGCAACCAGCCCCCCCACCCATCTCACCGAGTACCAAACGCATCCAACAAACGCATCCATCTATCCATCCATCCATCAATCCTTCCTTCCTTCCTTCTATACACATCCACATCTTTCTATACATACTCTGCTCGCTCTGTACCTCCCCCCCCGCCTCCCCTCCAGTGTGCCCCTTTACCACCCACCGATGCATACATGCATACATCAATTGCATGATCTACACTTATTTAATTTTTTTTGAATCTTTTTTGGTCCTACTGCGCTTTTGCGGGTACTCACATATCACAGGGAGCCAAGCCGCGAACCATCACCACAGAATCCGAAAGAAAGCAATCGAGTCATGCGTACAATGTATATGCAAATGCGTTTTCCCTTGGCATGAAGATCGATGTTGGATTTGAATTCCACGAGGGCGTACCACTTTGCATGGTGTACATTCAAAGCAATACACAACTTTCAAATTCGCTGGCAATGGGATCGGGCAATAACGTAGTTTTAAGATATGAAGATATTTTGTTTGTGTAAAAGCTATTACTGTAGTTCTTTTCGCTGCACTTCACTTCCCGATTATTTCTCCTTCACTTCCCGCATTTTGTCTTCCTCTCGCCTGATGAATAAACACTACCAGGTACCTAATAGTATTCCCCCTTCTTCCTCTCCAAAAACAAAAAAATACACATCTCTTCGAATGTCAGTTGCTTGCTTTCCTCTGACCCCCCCGTCCAGCCTCTCATTCAACATCAATCCTCAAACTTCTTTCCCATGTATCGCTATACTCCTCATCCGCATCAAAGGAGACAAGTCGACTTGGAGCTCGAAACAAATACAGGATAGTCGTAGCTCATAAACATCTATAACATTAACAGAGATAACAAGAACCGCAACCACAAATAAACGATGCAAATAATGCCTCATCAAAGAAAGCTCAACACCATTTCATGCCATAGAAGTATAAAACAAGAAATGATGTGCCATCCATTTCCCTCCCTGCCCAATACCATCCATTCCTTTCATCTCTCGTTCAAGTTCTTATCTCATCTGTTCGTAAACATTTGGTGTCATCTCCATTCCCCTCCCAAAATTAGTCCTTCACCCAAAGGGAAAGCACAAGTCAAAAAACAATAGAAAACTTTGTATATCCCAAGATGGTATCAAAAGAGAACCCCCCGCAATCTCAAAAATAGGTAAAAAGACAAAACACGCTAAACGAGATTATTTAGATGAGAGAAATATTGAAAATGTTGAAAAAATGCGAATACATCAGCTTCATCTCTTGTGTAAACGAATGGAACCGCCTTTGTGAGGTAGAAATATTTATGTCTGAACAAAAATTAAGGTTTCGTTCATACGCAACCAGTCGCCCACATAAAAACTCACGAAAAGAAATAAATCTAGCTTTTGAGATGCTGTTTCCCAGCCAAAGTTGACATATGGAATCTAGACTGGCCTGGATCCGGTTCCAGACAAGAAATATTGAGATCGAATTTTTTTTTTGATCAGGAAGCCGTCGCTATGATTATGGCACTCCAAGCGTTCATAGAGGTAATGAAGAATTGATAAATAGTTCACGTGACGCGAAATTCGTGATATTTACTTTTTGGATCGGCCTATTTATTCAGTAAGTATGGTGCCTGAAAGATATTCAAGATAGGATGTATACTTTTAGATGAAGGTGCAGGTTTCCTGCCTGCCATCCATCCCAACATTCCAGACTCTACCTTCTTTTTGGGTTTAACCGTTACGATTCTTGGTCCGGCTGAGCCGGTTGGATGAGACATAAAGGGTGGTGGTGGAGGAGGACCTCCGAGTCCAGGTGGCGGCGGTGGTCTAGCTCCAGGTGGCATAGTTACACCAGGGGGAGGCCCAGGAGGTCGGATGCCATTGGGAGGTGCTGTTGGGGGACGGTTAGGAAAATGATGATGAAGATGTCCATGGGAACTTCGGGGCCTACCATTTGGATGCATTTGGGGTGGTGGTCCAGGAGGTCCAGGTGGAGGTACTGGCCTTGGCGGTTCTGGGATTGGCCACATATGCATAGTGATTGCCCAATCGGGTTCTATAACTGTTTCCCATATCTGTGGAAGAATAATCTCACCATTGGGTCCGATCAGATCATAGTGACCTTCTTGAACATGGGGACCAATAACATCGACGTGAAGGAAGGCTTGTTTGATTAACTCTTCCATACCCTATACAAAATTGTTTATTAGTAAATGTATTTTTCCAAGGGAAAGATCAATAAAGAACAACTGACCGCCCATGTTGCACACAACTGGAATGGAAAGCTAAATTTCCTTCCCACGGCATCCTTGAATTTAATTGGCTTCTTTTTCTCGTCCGCTGGTGGGGGAGGCGGTGGAGGTGGATTAGCAGCAGTAGCAGCGGCCGTTGCGGCGGCGATAGCGGCAGCCAATTCATCTGCCTTTTTCTTGGCCTCTTCCTCTTCGGCCGCCTTGGCTTTTGCTTCATCTTCCTTAGCTTTCAATGCATCCGCGGCGCCCTTTGCCAATGCCAATTGTTTCTCGGCCTCGATTTTAGCTTCCCATTCAGCTTTGATAGCCGCTGCTTGCGCGGCCTCTGCAGCGTCTGCAGCGTCCTTAGCTTCTTTGGCTAATTTGGCCGCCAATGCTGATTGGGCCTCTTCCATTTTCTTTTTCAAATCAGCTTCATTATCGGCAGCCATCTTTTTGAGATCTGCTTCCATTGTCGCGGCTTTCTTCATCAGATCTGCTTGTGCTTCTGATGCCTTCTTCTCCCATTCGGCCTTCAAAGCAGCTTGAGCAGCGGCATCAGCGGCCTCTTTCTCTGCTTTTGCTTCTTGTGCAAGTTTAGCCGCCAGCAAGGTTTGAGCTTCTTCCATTCGCTTCTTCAAATCAGCTTCAGCCTCGGCAGCCTTCTTCTTCAAATCAGCCTCCATATCTGCGGCCCTCTTTTCTAGTTCAGCTTGTTTCTCGGCAGCTCTCTTCTCAATTGCGGCTTGGGCTTCATTAGCTTTCCTTGCCCATTCGGCCCTCTCATCTGCTAGTTTTTGCGCAGCAGCAGCAGCTTCTTCGGCGTCTAATTTCTCTTTGAGTTCTCGTGCCTCCTTGTCGGCTAAAGCTTTCTGTGCAGCTTCAGATGCTTTTTGGGCGGCCTCTGCTTGTTCTCTTGCCCTATCTGATTCTATCTTTGCGTTTTTCATTTGTTCCTCCATTAAAACCATTTTCTTCTCCATCTCAATATCAATTACTGGTACCGGTGAAGGAGCTGGAGCTGGCTCAGGAACTGGCGGAGAAAATTGAGGAAAGTATTGCATCCCTGCTGGAGCCATTGCCATATCTTGCTGCCCATGCTGTCCGTGATGTACATGTTGCAATGCCTGCATGCCCGGAGACATTCCCGGAGACATTCCCGGGGACATAGCAGGGGGCATATATCCTGGGTACCCTGGATAGCCTTGACCTCCACCATAAGGCTGATTTCCAGGATAGCCTTGCGGAGGTGCATAATGCATAAGCTCTTGATTAGCATGGCCAGGATACCCAGCGGGAGTGTTGAGCCCATTGTGTCCAGCCATTGGATCATGTCGAGATGCCATTGGGTCGTGCCGAGATGCCATGGGGTCGTGCCTAGATGCCATGGGGTCGTGCCTACTATGGCTATTGAAGTAGCTAGCTCCGCCTGGACTTGGAGATGGTTGTGGTGCAAATGAAGTTTGGTTTTGTGGAGCGAATGGATTTGAATTTTGGTTATATTTTTGAGGTTGAGGATATCCGCCACCATAATGTGTTAAAGCTCCTGGACCGGACCCTGGTGGAGGAGCAACAGCCGGATTTCCAAACGGTGGTGCATATGGGGCACTTGCACCAGCGGAGTATCCATTTGGGGCATATCCGGCCGGAGGCGCTACTCTACCACCATACGGAGCGGTTTGTTGAGCAGGATAGCCTCGGCCATAGCCCGGAAAATCATCTAATTGCTCCACGTTTGATGATGGTCCCGGTGCTGTGTGCCGGTGCACTCTAGATATAGGTGGACGGTGATTTCGTTCAGCGGCGGGAGTATGACGACGTGCTGGGCGATCGTAACTCGCGTGCGCACGTTCAATCGGAGGTGGTCGACTTGTACTATGTTCTCGAGAACTAATTTGCTCTCTAGCTAGATATCTTGTTGCTGCGCGTGGTCGTGAAGCAGATTCAGAAGGGTCGATGTCGTCTGAATAATCTAATCCGTTCCAAGAATCTTGTGAATTATCTGAAAATTCGTGACTATCGTCTGAGCGAATGTGACCTGATGAACCCTCGGAAAAAGAGTTGGACCTAGAGTTAGAAGTGGAGTGCGATGGAGTCGTATATGGACTTTGAGTATTAGGAGTATCGATAGTTATTCGAGTTGTTGGACCTCTTGTACGAAGACTATAGGAAATAAAAATGTTAGCATACTTGGACCTAGACCGCCAAATGCGTCGCAACTATCAGTGTGACAGTTATGTTGTGGTCTAGGTACTTACGGCATCGGGATGTCTTTTTCAAGGAATTATCTCCTACCCACGACTCTCAATCAGAGAATGTCGGAGTGAAGATATCCTTGAAAATGGGTTGGTTGAAGGGGGGAGTCTTCGCCCAGGCTATGTCCCACCTCACAACTTCTTGAAGAATGTTCCGGATTGGACTACCGATTATGTATTGCAGCAAAATCTGTAAACTTTATATGAATTGTATGCAGCAGATGCAGACGAAGAAGCGGCTCAACGTCAAAGCACTAAATTCAATTGATTTTAAAGGTTGGACGGCGTCGTGTCAAAAATTTGGTAGTTTGGGTGAGGAGGTAGTAAATTGTAGTGGTTGTGCGGGCCGTCGCGAACTTAACTAGCTAGTGGTTCGGTACTGATCAATCGACGGATAGCTTTGTGAAAATTCAAGGTTGTGTTGATCGGAGATGTAGGTAGTGATGTTTAGTGAAACTTTAAAGTGGTAATATAGTAACACTGCTTATGGAATCGTCGCCTGTCGTCTGTCGGTGTCGTTATTCGAACGGGATTGGTATGTTCGAAGAATATGGCGGCGAGATTTTTGTTGATAAGTGATGATTGAGTATTCGAGAGAGGGTTTTGGAGGGGAAAGGGAAAGGGAAATCAAGAAAATAAAAATGTGGTGTGCGGATCTTGAATGGATGTAATAAGTGGGTGGGTGGATGGGTTTGAAGGGTGTGTGTGTGTGTGGGTGGTGTGGCAGTGGCTAGAAGACTACTAGAAGTAGCTTTCCCGGATACTTTTCTGCTGCGAGGGGTCGAATATTTTAGCGTATGTTTGTTTCTTATGATTCGTTGTCAACCAATAATACAATTGGAGCTGTCCTGCTTGCTATTCGTCTCCGTACTAGTTCTAGTAGGTGAGGTAGTAAGTATTTTCTAATCCCTTCTATTGTGTCCTAGGCTGCTAGGTTCTTCCTATTTTCATTCTCTCAATCAATGAAGTCCATATGGATCCTTTTGGGTACTCTTACATCTCATATACCTAGCTGTATTTCAAAATTGGCACACACTGGCGGCAAATGGAGAAAAGGGCGAGCATGATCGGTATACAAAGTTAAAGAGGTACTGTACATACACATACACTGTAGACTGTGGTACAAGGATCAAGGGATCATTTCAAAGAGAGAAATTGATCTGAGAGGAACGATAGAAGTTCTCAAGTAACAGAAAGGGATTGATCGCCTATCTGATATCTTGAGGAGTTATATGAAGATCGAAACACTGTAACATACCTTTTCTTTCCTTGTGAAGTTGTCCAAAAGGTTAGATGATCCGAGGTATGGTAATGAGATCCTGATCCCATGCAAACCAAAGAAAAAATGATCCAAATAAAACTCTCCAAATGGGGTTGCATCCGCGGTCGATATCAGAACGATAGACGATTATGAAACCAGAAAGAAACCAGAGGGGAAGGGAGGAGCCGGAGAGGAAATAATCAATGGTCCGTGCAGGGAACGAGGGAGTTTAGAATGAATGGGATCATGGGCCACCTGGAGGAAAAGAACGGGTCTTCCACTTATTATTCGTCTTGAGGGGTAAGATCTAACTAGACTGGTGGACGTAGGATTCTTGAATAATACTGTAATCAAACACCTCTTTTGTTGTATGAGTATTTTGTGGTATGTTTGTATGTATGATTACGCCGGTACCACTGACTTGGTTTTTGGTTTCTGGGGAATTCAAACCAAATCAAAGAGAAGGAAAAAGAAATTGACGATGTGATATGATGTTGTGTAGTTTATGTAGACTTCATGTTGTGAGATAGCTTGTGTATTGTATGTATTTCTCTGATTTTATTCACATAGAGCCTTCCGTAGTGGGGGTTGGTTGTTGATGTACTTGTTCTCAATCCATCGGAAAAGTTTATCTCAACGAGGGGATGAATATGAAGTACAAATAAATATTGGATGGATGGTACTCTGTTGCCAGGGGGGACGAAGTGATGAATTCAGGTTTTGGGGGGGAGGGGGGTATTGATGGAAGATTCCGGTACAAATTCGCTTCGTCTGCTGATGAAGGGGTAAAAACACTTGAGAGCCGGGTACGAATTCGAAGTCCTTGGGCTCTTATGGTAAGAAGAAAGGCGTCAGAAAATACATGAGTTTAGCTTTTTATTTATTTAAATTAACATGCAGAGTTGCGTGAATTGTGGACCGAAAGGGAAAATTCTCACTTCGGGGGTTTTTACTTTTATGACTCTGGAACTTCGGGCTTGTGTGGTTGGTTCCTTCAGCCCTTTCTTCTTGGTGTAGTTGGTCTTGTGATTGAATTTATCATGTTTCAGCATATTTAAATGTTCAAACATATAACTAAAGGTCCACGATGTTGCACAGCAGATTGGACAATGGGGGGGACTCTCAATGTGTAGATACAAGTTGTGTAGTATTCGGGAAGAAAATCAGGGAATTATTGCGGTGTCAGCTGTAATCGACCACCTTCTAAACCCATGTGTTGTCACGATTCTAAAAGACTCATCTTGCAATTGTTCCCTTCAGGTTTGGATAGGTTCAAATAATTAGAGCCGCCTGAGAAAAAGCTTGTCACCGCCTTTTTTTAACAGCCTAAAGATGCCCAAGAATTCCGAGCCTCTTGCCCAATGTGGCAAAGCTAATCACCAATTCAATGATTGGGCACCGAAACCCATGAATGCGCTCCTTACTGGTGCCACGACCTCGGGAGGGGCTTATAACCTACCTTTCGATTGTCCAATTCTAGCCCATGATGTTGGAAAGGACGGATTTGAACGGTACCATTATCATGCAAGTTGTAACCCGTAATTTATAGATGGAAGAAATCTCCGAATTGAAAAGACCGTATCGAACCTTGCACTTTTGATTGTGCGAGTGCATATATCCGACGATGAAAATCATGATGGGAATCCATATTCCAAAATGTGGATCTTGCGTCCCCAGGATTAAGATGATGTGCCTTGCATGTTCCATATTCTGAGAACTGATAAATTTCTATGAATATCAACGAGTAATAGAACCCGAATCTCTATCCAACAATTCACGAGCGGCGATGAGGGAAGCTTCGTCATAACCCTCCCAACCAGGTTCTTTAGCAGCACCTCGTCGGATAATTTCCGATAATTTAAACGTAGCAGTCTCATTCAGCTTCTCGATTGTGTTTGTGTCCGGGAAAGGTAAACTATTATCTGATTTGCTGTTTCGATTCGTTGGGGGCTTGCGGAGAAGTTGATTACTGGCCTGTAGTGTGTTAGAAATCATTTGACAAAATACAGATTTCACCAACCAGCTTCAAGCCGTAGTATCCACGAAGATAGTCGTCGCATAACTCGATGCTTCTACAAAATCTTCGCAAAGAGTCTGCAAGGTACCGGTCCGAATTCGAATCATTCACACCTGCAGCCATGTATAGAATCTCTCCAAGTCGGGCATGAATCTGAGTTGATTTATCAGCATATTTGTAGCTTCCATGAGAGATTTGGGCCTCCTACATTCCATGCATTAGGTGTGATGAGTAAGACTTCTTCCAGTGCAAATATTCCCTGTGGGTACATGCCCTGCGAGACGTAAAGATCTGCCAACTCTGCCCAGGATTCTGCATCCGTGGGGGATAAATCCAACAGCCCATTGAGTGCGGTGATTGCTTCTGAGGTTTTCCCAAGCGACCTGAGAACCGCAATTCGACGTTTCAAGATAGGCTACACAGCTCAGTAAGTATTTGTATGGATACACGTTCGAGTAAGCTTACCATGTTATTTGGGTTGTCCGTCAGGTTTTGTTCGTATCCGTCTAGTACTTTTTCTAATGCTGCATTGTCTTCTGCGTTGACTTCACAGAGTAATCCTCTCATTGCCATGATCCGCTCATTTTCAACTCCGAATCTTTCCTGAAGTCGCTTGATGCATAGTTGCGCAGATTTCTCATCCCCAGTTCGCAAGCATGACATTAATAGGTTTTCGTAAGTAGTCCATAGTTCTGGCGATTCCGCAGCAGTCCAAAATGAGCTCAAGGACCATGATGATATCGATGAAGGAGTGTTTCGCAATATAGCGGGAGCTTGCTGCGAATTTTGTAAGGCCAGTGCTGGCGGAAGATGTGCAGGTGGGTGTGAAAGTGCAGAGGACATGGTTGTAATTCTTTGGACGTTCTAGATGTGGTTTTGTGGAAGAAGAAGAATTGAGGATGAAAATCCGGGGTTGTAGGCTCGATTTAAAGTAGGGACAGCTTGTGATTGTAAAGCTCTCCACATAAAGTTTAGCTCACTAATGGCTCTTGCGATGTTTCTGAAAACTTTATGCCTTATCTATGATGTTCATGCCTGAATGTCTTTATCGATGTGGACGGTGTAAGGCTAGTGGGGGGGGGATGGATATCGCATGGACACTTACAACATGGGTCAACATAGAAGAAGCTCATAACAACCACATCTACAGAGTACTTTTTAAACTCTATCGAACTCCAGGAAGCCCCACGTCATGCGCATCATATCTGCCGGACATTCAAAGCTCCTCTAATCTCATCTCTTAATGGAGGACCACTCCAAACAGATATAAGTTCTCAAAGATGTGCGCCCCTGCTCAGAACAACCATACTTTCATTTGGGGCGATGTACTAAACATTTAGCAGGTTCGAAAAGTCCTTGTATGACCTCATTCGAGGTCTGCGAAATCACAAAGGAAATGAGAAGGAGTACATTCAAAATAGTCTGAAAGAATGTCGAGCAGAAATAAAGGGGTCCGACATGGGTTAGAATCTATGGCAGAAGAAGGGGGTGCATTTTGACTGACAGCTACAACGCAGACCTCAAGGCTACGGCTTTGCTGAAACTGGTTTACCTGGAAATGTTTGGTCACGATATGTCATGGGCTTCCTTTCATGTTCTCGAGGTTATGTCCTCGCCAAAATACCTGCAGAAACGAGTCGGATATTTGGGCGCTGTGCAGAGCTTCCGACCGGATACTGAAGTTCTAATGTTGGCTACAAATCTGTTGAAGAAGGTATGACTCTCTATATGATTATTAAGAATTATACTTAGACATATACAGGATCTGAGTTCTGCGACGCCGACAACAATGTCTCTACCAATTATAACGTTACCGCATGTCATTACTCCTTCACTTGCGTTATCAGTTCTCTCGGATTTATTACCTCGGATGACGCATTCGCATCCGACAATTCGTAAGAAAACTATTGTTACACTTTATAGATTGGCTTTAGTCTACCCAGAAACATTGCGTCCGGCATGGCCGAAAATTAAGGAGCGATTAATGGATGAGGGCGAAGATCCAAGTGTTACAGCTGCAATCGTCAATGTGGTTTGTGAATTGGGATGGCGGAGACCTCAAGATTTTCTACCACTCGCTCCGAGGTTATTCGAGCTCCTTGTGGATAGTGGAAATAATTGGATGGCCATCAAACTCATTAAATTGGTCAGTCATAAATTCTGAGTAGTGTACTACGCATTAACATACGTCTAGTTTGCTACCTTGACTCCACTTGAGCCACGATTGGTCAAAAAACTTTTACCACCACTTACGTCGATCATCCGAACCACCCCAGCAATGTCATTGCTATATGAATGTATAAATGGCATCATATTGGGCGGAATTCTTGGAAGCAGTGAGGAGTTCGCAGGCGGGGAAGAAATAGCCACTCTTTGTGTGAGCAAGTTACGTGGTATGATCATGGTTGAGGGGGATCCTAATCGTAAGTCATGAGTTTCTAAGCAAGATACCGATACTGAGAATTTACAGTAAAATATGTCGCTCTACTCGCTTTCAATAAGATTGTTGTTACTCACCCATCTCTTGTTGCTCAACAAGAAGATGTAATAATGGATTGTATCGAGAGTCCTGATATCTCAATTCGGTTACGCGCATTAGACTTAGTTGTAGGTATGGTTAGCAGCGACAATTTGATGTCTATTGTTGGAAGATTGATGAGACAGCTCCGAAGTTCCCCTTCAATATCCGCAAGTAGTTCAAATCCTCGACCTACTGGGCACATTGAACCTGAAGCAGATTCGGACGATGAGGCACCGGAAGTTGCGATCAAGTCTGATAGGGGATCATCACAGGACTTATTGTTGCCCGATGAGTACAAGGTGGATGTTATTACCAGAGTACTCCAAATGTGTTCGACAAACAACTATGCTCATCTCGTTGATTTTGATTGGTATATCGACATTTTAATTCAACTTGTTAGAAATGCTCCCACCACAAATTGGAACTCAAACCAAGAAGTGGATGAATACTCAGATAACGATATTTCTGAAAGAATTGGAGACGAATTGCGCAATGTTGCCGTCAAGGTAAAAGCGGTCCGGTCTCAAGCGGCCAGGGCTGCTGACTCAATACTAATACTAGCTTTCAACGATACCTCAAGTCAAGTTAGCTCCGGAAATGGTGCACTTCGCCCGATAACATGGATGATCGGAGAGTATGCCACTCACTTGGAATCCCCAGAAAATACAATGGCGGCTTTACTCCATATTACTAAGGTGTCGACTTCTGCTGAAAGTCTCATCGTGTACCTCCAAGCATTGTCAAAGGTTTTTGCGATCATAGCTGATGACGAGCATTCATCCTGGACGGTGGAACGGAAGACAATGATGTCACTTTTAATGGCCCGCATTATAAATACCATTGAACCCCTGGCAATGCACCCCGATCTGGAGGTTCAGGAGAGGGCAGTTGAGTTTTCAGAGTTGTTAAAGTTGGCAGCGGAAGCAACAAATGGTCAAGAGCCGTCCTCGGACTCGGTTCAGCAAGATGCGCCACTTTTGCTTACACAAGCACTCCCTTCATTATTCAGGGGACAGGAATTAAATTCAGTTGCAGCTAGCGCACAGAAGAATGTTCCATTGCCATCTAATTTGGATCTTGATCAGCCAATCAATCCAAATTTACACAACCTATTACGAAATGCAGACACGATATCCTTCGACGAGCCTGAAAACGATGAGTTTGAAGTCTATTATCATCAGAAACCAGAGCTCACCTCAATCTCATCAAATGAGCCTGCTATCAAACGTCTTGGGGGAAGTCCTGACCAACCTGCTCAATCTTATCAACAAGGCAGCGAGGAGTCATACCTAGACCCAGATATTGTTGCGCGACGGAAAGCAGAAAGACTTGAAAGAAATAGAGACGATCCATTTTATATTGCACCAAATGATGGCAGTATCTCTGGTACTTCAACACCTCTTCACAGCATCATCCAAAACAATAATGGGCCAGACTTAGACATCGATGCCATACCCATCATGCAGCTAGACCTGGGTAAGACAAATTTGAGCACTAAAATTGCTAAAAGGCCCTCGAATAAGCCTCGTCAACGAATACAAGTGGCTGCTGATGAAACACTGAATCTGAGCGGAACTTCTACGCCTGCAAATGATTCTGAAAATAGTACTGATGGACACGTCAAGGCACGAATGGCAAAAGGGAAACAATCCCTTTTACAAGTAGACTCCAGTCATATCGGTCAATTTTCACTTGAGGGCGACGATATTAGCGGGATCGACTTTGAGCGGCAACAGAAAGAGGACGCCGAGATGGTAAAGGCTATGAAAGAGGTAGAAAGACTCAGATTGGAGATGCAGCGAGCAAATGAGAGAATCCACGCCGCACAAGATGTTCCACCGGAAGGAACAGTGGTAAAAAGGAAACCGAAAAAGAAGACGAAACTAGTGGAAGGGGAAACATCGACAGTGGTCAAGAAGAAGAAGAAATCGAAAACAGCTGTGGTTGGCGAAGGAGAAGGCGAGACTTCCATGGCTCCAACGACTGCAGATGTCGTAAAACCAAAGAAGAAAAAGAAGAAGCCAAAGGTAGCAGAAGAGGTCATAGAGCAGGCGTAATATGCATAGCGTTCAGGGAGCATTCAATGGCGTATGGAGCATGCAACAGATACCATACAAATGTAGTCATGGGCTGAAGACTTTTGAGCTTTGATCAAAATGTAGATCTGTAGGTTATTCGTGTAAATAAATCTGTAAAAAATATTTGCTGGTTAATTTCTTAAATGACTGGAAGTATGAAAAGTCCTGGCTTTCAGTTTACCGTTGCTGTTTAGCACTCCTTTACTATTAATTAAGATTCGCGCATCCAATATGTGAGAAAGGGGAGTTGGCACACGTGACTATAATCCTTATCCTTATCGGAGCCTGGAGCTCAGACCAATAAGGTTATTGAGCAAAAAAAAGATTCCCAATCGCATTTCAAACTTCGAATTCTTGTTCTGTCAGATCTCTCTCAGTGTAATTCCTTTACACATAACCAATATGGCGACCTCAGCAAATTTTATCTCTCTAGGGAGAGTTGATCAGACCCATGAGTTCGACCAACCCATGAAAAAGCGCGACGCGGGTTACAGAGCTAAGACTCTTTCCTCTGGAAAGCCTAAGGTCATTGGGGCTACTAAAGGTAAATTTCTACGTTCTTTACGTATCGGTTGGAATCCCGCCATAGGATCAGGGAACTGGAACCTCTTTTGAACTGGGATAGCAGAATTCTAACGAATTGAGAATACAGAGGAGCAATCGCGAATTGCGCGTGAAGTACGAAATGCGGCGAAGAAGGAGAAGAAGCAGTCCAAGTCCGATGCAAAGAAGGCTAGAAAATTGAACGGTATTATGACGAGGCGGGCTGTGAGTTTTCGACTTTCTAATGCAGGCTCGAAGGGGGCAAGAAACTAATTCAATTTGCGATTATAGACTCGTAACCCAGAAAAATATAACAAAAACAAGGAGAGGAATCGTCTTCATGCAATCGATGTCGAACGTTACAAGATTCGCCTGAATGCCGTCAACCAAGCTCAAAAATTGGCCGCGATCCATGATCCTAGTGGAGTTTCGTTTAATGTGGGAGAGGTGGTTAGATTGGAGGATGGAACTGTGAAGAGCAAGAAAAGTCTGGAGAAAAAACAAGAACTAGCCTCAGAGAAGAAGCTGGTTCACAATGGAGATACTGTGCCAGAAGGTATCAATCCGGAACGACTTCAACTTCTCGGCGGAGAGAAAAAATCACATATTTCGAAGGCAGCACTCAAGAAAAAGTACATGTATGAACCGAAGCCTGTTCCGCCTAAACCGATTATTCCCGAGGGCATTGCTTTGCCTGAAGGAGAGGAGAATTGGTTAGCTTTGTGGGACATTTCGGATGGACAAATTGAGCAGAGACTTGCGATGGCTAAGAGAGATGCTGGAAATGCGAAGAGAGATCTTAAAAGAAGACAGAGGGAAGAGGCTAGATTTAGGAGATTGATGAAGGTAAAGAGAAGAAACGCAGAGAAAATGGGTGTTGTTTTTGATCCTATTGCCGCAAAAAACGAGATTTTGGGCGACAACGATGATGATGAGGATGATGAGGAAGCTTCTGATTCTGAAAACGAATCGCATAGTGATTCTGAATCCGATTCCAACAGCGATAACGAAGACGATTCTGAGGAAACCAAAGCAGAGAAACGAGAAGAGAAGAAACAAAAGCCCAAATTCAACCTAGACGAGAGCCAACTGAACGCAATTGTCAAGAGAGAAATAGAGCGCATTAAAAGAGAGACACGAAAACGAAAGAAAGCGAAGGGTGTATGTGAGAAAGAGCCAAAAGTCATGACCGAAGAACAAAAAGCCGCATCAGAAGAAGCCCACGTAAAGAGCAAAGCCGAAAAGAAGGCCGAAAAGAGGGCAAAGAAGGAAGAAAAAGCGAAAAAGGAAATCGTAGTTTCAGAAGGAAAGCAAAGTAAAAAGGCCAAGAAGGAAGTAAAGAGAGCTGAGGAGGCCAAAAAAGCTGGGGAGAATGGAGATGCTTCTGTGACTGAAGATGTGAAGGAGGATGAGGACGAGGGAGGTTTTGATTTGTTAAATAGCCTGGAAATGGCATTGGATCAACCCGAGGAAACGAAGGAACAGAAGAGGGCCCGCAAGAAGGCCGAGAAGGCCGAAGAGGAAACCCCCGAAGTAACAGAGGAAAGTAAAGAAGAGAGGAAAGCACGCAAGAAGGCTGAAAAAGCCTCAAAAGCCGCAGAACTTGTTGTTGAAGAACCCACACCAGCCGCAGTCTCGAACTCGATAGAAGAAACCAAAGAAGAGAAGAAAGCCCGCAAGAAGGCTGAAAAAGCGGCGAAATCCACCCCTTCCGTCGCCAAAGAAGAAACTCCTCAACCAGAACCAGAACCAGCAGTAGAAGAAACCAAAAAACGCAAGCGCTCCAAGGAAGAAAAGGAATCTTCCAAGAAAAAGAAGTCCAAATCCACAACAGAGCCTGAGGTACCAGAAGTTAAAAAAGAGGTAGCGGCTCAGTGGAATGCAGATGCGTTAGATGGGGACGCGCAGAGGAAAAGCAAGTTTTTGAGATTACTCGGGGCTGGAAAGGGCGGTGCTATCAGTGGAAAGGGGGTGGAAGCGAAGGGGAAGGGAGATATTGAGAAGGTGCAGAGTGAGTTGGAGAGACAGTATGATTATGGGATGAGGATGAAGCATGATGGAGGTGCGAAGAGAAGGGGCTTGGGCGCGTAGGGTCAGATTTAAGTGGATAATTGATTGGGATAGGAGTGGGTAATGTGTTTTACTGGATTGATGAAGTACAGTCTTATTATCCATGGATCTACTGTTTCTGTTGCACTTCATTTGGAGTTATGGATGTTCTAAAAGTTGGCTGCATCTCATGTCTCTTTGACTCCTAGATCGAGTGAACTAGTAGGTAGATAGACAGAACGAAATTAAAGATACACATATCTCAACGCAAGGTGGAGCTAGAATTCGCAAAGCAACTAATAATATACTGTATGCATGGAGATGATAGATGCTAACTTAGCCGAGACATATTGGACTTTTATTTGAGAGAAATCTTTCAAAATCAAAACTTCTTCAGTGGACATGACAGCGTAGATGGAGCGCTAAATCGATCATTCATTGATATTGATCCCATGTGAAAACCCCCTTGACCGTTGAAACCCGGTTACTTGTAACGGATACAAAAAAATACAAAACAAAATGAGACACAAAAATAACTCCCATGCACAAATTTTGCAGTTGCTTTTCTCAACTACAAACTATTTCCAAACCCTAGAGTGTCGATAGCTCGCAAACCCCTGTCTACTGCGACATGATCCCAGTTGTGTACAATGTAAATGCGCAGTCCTCTGACTCTAGTTGGCATATATGGTCGCGAGAATCGAATAGATGAATTGAATAAGATAGAAGTTGATGCGCTTATTTACCGCCGCTGAAATAGGAAACTACTCGGAAAAGAAGATCGACGAATAACCCGCCGATGAGGATGAATGCGAATAGATCTGTCGATTGGGTCATTAGCTTGGGTCTTGCGCATGATGCGATCTCTCGATATCCCCCCATGAAGCATATCCCGCTGGGCTGTCGCTTGTTCCTGTCTGCCCATGGTACTTCTGCTTCCACCCACGTCTCTACAATAGACTTTCGATGAGCCCTCGAGATTTGATACTTTCTCTCATCCATTGAGATTCCTCTCAAATTGTCCTTCTTTGCATTCTTCCCCCCTTCCTGAGTCTCCTCCGCAGTCCCAGTACTTCTACATCTTCCTTTCCACGAAGATAAAAACACAAAGTGATCAAAACCTACATAACCAACCCTTACTAATAGGGCTCTTCTGTTTCTTCAACTCCTTCTTGTGCAATTGAGCTTCTGATTTTCCTTGTTTGTTCTCATTAACTGCGGCGAACTTGAGGTTTGCTTTGCGTTGGGCGGGTGTTTGAACCTAGGAAAGAAGGTTAGTTTGGGAGTTTAAAGAGCTTAAGGATTTGGGATAGGAAACGGAGTTTTGAGAGAGATGTTGAATGGGAATTAGAAGTAAGGCAGAGGAGGATTATAAAAGTAAGTGATCACTTGGTAGAACAAAGACCCCCCATAACTTTATTCGAGGTAGGAAATAAAGTACATACCATTTTGACGTTTGCGATTGCGACAGTGAAATATATCTCGTAAGTGATGGATAGGAGTAGACTCGAGTTTTATTTTATGTGTTCTTGAATTGTAAAGTTGGGAATGGTAAATGATCAAAGATATCAATTATCTGTCAACTAGGTAGTCGGTGGGATTTATAATAAAGGGTGATATATCAATCTTATTCAATATAAAATTAGTTTGCGATGGAGCGGAAAGCTTGGGCTGAGAGCTTCGTAAATCTGTCCCGATCGGCTCATTTGATGGGCAGAATTTGGCTGATTCCGAAGGTGTAGAAGGTGCCTCAGTCTACGCGTACTGTACTCACGTGTACTGTGTATCAAACCGCGAAGCTTATTAACTGTCCAGCAGTTAATACAACATCTACGATATCAATCCACATCATTATCTACAGTTTTGAAAATCGTTGTTTAGCCAGGGAGATCATGCACAACAAAATTGCTGCAGTACCATGCATTTTATATCGTTGGGTTCAGCTATTGTGAGTATTTACCAGAGACCTGCTTTGGATGAAAGGATAGGTAAAGAAAGACTTGAAGGATATCAACTCTAGATAAAGATATATTTGTCTCTAACCTTAACAGATCTCATTTCGAGAGCTGCCAAGAAGCTGAAAGACGCCAATGGCAGCTTTAATCAAAAGTAGCTTGCCATCTTGAACCTGTCTAATACAAGAAGCTCACCCAGAAGAAAACAGAACTCGCTGCGCTGAAGGCTATATACCTTCAATGTAGCGATCTAGGTTTCCTTCCCGGTGAGCTTCTTGTATCAGATAGGTTCAAGATGGCAAGCTACTTTTTATTCAAGGTAAATCAAGGATCAGGAGAGCCAACTGCTCCACCTTCACACCCGCCGGCACCCCCTCGTCGTACCTATCAGCCCATTTGCTGGAGCACCTTCAACAACCCTTGGTTGAGGCGGAGATAGTCCGCCAGAGGCTGGAGATGCCTAGTTAGCGATACAACAAAAACATTACAGAGTGTGTATTTTATTACCGATTGTGGGACTGCCCTTCTTGGCTGATCGTAGCCATTGCCATGCTGTACCCCCTCATGGCGAATTGTCTGTTAGAATTATGTGTCTTCTCGGTTTGCACGACTCAAAAGTCCAGAAGAACTAGACTAACTCGTCAGTCAAATAGGATGCGATGATGATGAGTTATGATCTTACCTTAGTTTGTCATAACATCTGTTGATGACTTCATAAGATCGTCACTTTGTACCAACTAATGGTACTGACGACCTCAGTGTTCAAAGAACACTTTATTTTAAACGCAATGTCTATCTATCGAGAATTAGTAATCTGTTTGAGTTGGGCCATCTTGCTTCAAGATGAAGATTTGATGCCGTCCTCGAAACGGACAACAATACCGCCCCGGAAGTACAAGAGAGGAAGTAACTCACATGCGTGTATTCGGTCTGAACTCAAGAGCATTTGGTTGTTTGTCAAGACAGCCCAGAAGCCTGATTTCTTCTCTATACTCTCTAACTATATTGGAGCCATCGAGTTTCCAGGTCGCCTTCACCAAGAACCATATTGCCTGAATATCAATTTCGCTGAAGAGATGAACTTTCATAGTAGGAAATCGAACTCCAACTATGTCCGCGTCTGTTATGTGTATGAAGGCAACCAGGCTCATACTACAACTAACTAAGAAGTAGCAGAGGAATATCTGGTGAGTGTCGCCGACGAATCACGCCCAGTCTAGCAGCCACCAAAGATCCCATCATACACCCTCGAAAATTTCGTGAACCCTGAGAAGTAGTTCGACGAAATGTCAGATGCAGGTGAGATCCTGGTATCTAATGAGTTTTGCGTAGAGAGTCCTTGATTAACTGCAAGTGTAAAGTTTGCATGCGCTCGTTGCATTTGGGGAGAAAAACGAGGTCTAGAAGGTGGTTGGTGAAAGCTGATAGATGGCGCAAAGCACCATCCGTTTTTTTAAGCCATAGACGATAATATAACAAATTGGTACATGTATGGCGTTGTGCAGAAACGGGGGAAGAAGATGTGGGTTGAACTGACATGCAGTATAGCTGCAGCATGGGATTATATGATGCTTATCTTCGAAGATTGAGGTTTTAGCTTCTGTACTGCTGGCATTATTCATTAGCTGCTGTTCAAATGCAGGCATATATGTGATCGATTCCACCCAATGGATTGCAACTTACTCTTGTGGTGTTTGTTCATCAACCCTTGGGCATTGCATCTTCCTTTCTCATCAATTGCTACAAGTGGAGCTGTTAGCTGCCTGGAAAGCTTTATCAAATAAAGAATGACCACTTTCATTATTGTCAAACAAAGCTTCAAGACTTTATACTCAGCCCAAGTGGCATAGGTAGAGCTTGAAAGGATGATTGGGAGGAGGTGATGATTTTGCACTTACTTTTGCTTGCTTGGAGAACATATTGTGAGTTTTGGGACACACTCTCTATCCTTTTGAAATATTGAATGAAGTTTCTTCAATGTTTGAGAAGGGGAAAATTCTTGTCTTGAAGATTTGGAAGAAGTTACTTTTGAATTGAGGAGGATTTAAGTTGATTATGAACAGCACGAATTTGAGAGCTACGTATTGTAGTTCTTGTGATCATGGCTCTTCTTTCAATCCAAGTTTCAAAATCACGCTAGACATCTCAGATATTTTGCAATCTTGACGTTGCCTCGGGAGACGGGCCTAGAGTTGTGGCCGTCCTTCAAGAAGTGGAAGATCTCATGGCATTCTGCCACCATAATACGTGTGGCTCAACGAATCCTTACAACAATTCTAACTGGTCAAATCTGCAAGTGTGGCTACAATGTCACCAGAGTACAATTTGTTAATAGAAACAGCCTGAAGCAAAACATAGGATCTCCCCTTAACATAAACAAAATCACATGACTGGTGCACCCAAATCCATAATTGATAGGAATGAGAGACTTAAATCAACAGAGGCTTTCATTGACAAATAGCTCTTTTCTATGCGTTAATAGGGAAGACTTTCATAGTTCTTATTTGTTATGGTATTCAGAGAAAGGTTCGGGCGGTAGCAGCAAGCAAGCAGACCAAGAAAGTGAACAACATGAGCAAGTCTTTGAAAGTTGAAAGCAGCAATCACTAACAAGATTGAATCACAGGCAAGGTCTGAAATTAGCTCCAACTTAGGGTTCTTAACAATGAGGGGTTATGATCTAAGACATAAGTCCGAGCACCTAGGTAGTTGTTGACCAGCTCATAATATCACAGCCTCATATCATCAAAACATGTAAATTCAATCTTACAAAGCTGTATATATAAGGTAGCCAATTTGCAGATAATCACCCAATTCATCAGATGTTTGGAGTTGATATTAACATTTGTGTTTGAGCACTGCAAATGGATGGCGCAATTATCATAGCATAAGTTTAAAGTCAAATACTACCTACGTGATAAGCTATCCAAGTGCCATGTTAATAACTTCCTTTTACCGACAGACGGCAGCTAACGGATAATGGCTTAGAGAGGAATCCCCTGTCCCATGTCCAGACGTGCAACAAAGCTGTTCATGCAGTCCTGGCCAGGAAAAGACAAAACTTTAATGACCCCTGTCTAGACTAGAGATATGCAACAAAGCATGTCCATTAATTCGATGATGCTAAAGACAGGGGAGATATCAATAGACTTTGAGCTAGTGAAACTACTATTTTTCAACAGGGGGGTTCAGATTACTTAGTTCGAACTGAGTGAAAGTCTTTCACATCCCTGCCCACAATTAGATATGCAACAAAAAGTTTCTTTGTTCAACTACTGGATTCAGAGGAAGTCTCTCGGGCTCTTTACCCCTGTCAATGGTTCTAGTGGTCATTTTGTATTCAACTTCCAATTCTGGTATCAAGATTTTAGGGATCTCTGACCAGACTTCAGATGTGCAACAATACTTTTAAAATCCCTCTGATTGGGAGAAGTTTTACTTTTGGTGTCTCTGTTTAGAAGTTTAATATGCAACAAGTTCTTCTCCCGGAAGTGTTAGTCTGTGATTATAAAGAGAAGGTTGTGTGGGCATCATTGGAGTTGTTATCGAATTTACTCTGCCATACGGCACCTGATTTCGTATCAAGTTACAATCCCAATTCCTACAATATTACCAGAACACTTGAAGTTCAATATTCCATGTTGAAAAATCATCTGTAGATGAAGAACCTTCTCATTCTCTTCTTCAATCTCCAAAGATTGAAATAATCTTGGGGTTTGTATGTTGAAAAGGCAAACTTGATTACAATCACAGCAGGTTGAGTCATTCACAGCAAGCACAACTGACTATCTCAAGCTCAAATATATTCATCCAAGTAATATCTCAACATGGACAAAGTCTTCTTATTCTTTACTGTCTCACGAGTTCCCTTCATTTATGAAATATGGATGTGATGTTCCCCCAATTGTTGAACCAACATAGACCACAAATTTAAGGAAATTTGGCCGAGAAGAAGCTACCCTGCCCTGGTTCAGATATGTAACAAACAACTTGATTCCAAGGAATGCCAGAATCAATGAGATAGCATACTAATGTTCTCAGCTTAGAAAACAATAAAAGGTAAGCATAGCCGAAGTCGACACCCCTGCCCGAACTACAGATATGCAACAACACTTCTTAATTTTCATTGCCTGGGCTGCACGGCGCATTGGAGAAGAGACTTACAAGGTGAGGTGTGATGCATGACTTCGAGGCCCTTTCCATATGACTATTGAGCTAAACAGTACCTTTTTATGATAGGGAATCGTTTCCTTGTCGGTAAAATTCCTCAATGGACTTATGACTGAATCACTATAAATTATAAACACAGGCTTATTTTCCATCTATCAACACAAGAAGTTGTGAGTTGTACATAAGGGTTTCAGGGTAAGTATTTCTGTGTGCCTATCTAAACAGAAAGAAATTTTCTTTTCGTGGCGAGCCAGAACAATATTATATATAGCGCATCTTCAATAGAACCAGAAACCTCAGTGCTCTATATTATCGGACGAAATAATTCTTGAAGTTGAGATCATACATCGTGCGATGAATACCGCCTTGTTTCCATGTACCTCAAATAGGCCATAACTAGGTTGAATACAACGAGTCCTTCCATGAATCCCATCGAGACGATATACATACCATGAAATATACAAAAAGTACTCCCACTCACCATGATTAGTATAGGAAGATGCTGTATCATACCCAAGGACCTCAATCACAATCCGAACATGACTTGCAGAAGTCTTATCTAGATCTTAGCATCATAAATAGAGTATGAAATACTGAAAAATATCATCAAGAACACAAATCAAGATCTCGTACACATTCTTCATTCTAAAAGCTCCATAACCCATTATCTGATTTAAAGTTCGTAAACCCCGATCGAATTCCAGACCGGATCCTTTCTAGCTCCCTCAAATCGCCAATCAAGACCATCTGCAAATCCTCCAACCACTCAGAATCCCCAGAAATCCACTGTTGCATATCTGCCATCCTAAGATTACAAGGGGGGGTCCTGACAAGCGCTTCAATAGAAGAAAGTCTATCGCTAGCTCCCTCGCTGTTCCGTTCCGTACTGGTCTACCACCGCGGAATCTTCTGTGGAGAAAATTTCTCAAAAGGCATTAGTAAACATGATGAATTGACTCGGAATGGGCGTTTTTATTACGCTGAAAATACAAACTTTACTTCGCATCTGTGATTCACCTTTCTCGAGCTTCATAGAATAACCGAGGACTGATATTTCCACTGCCGATAAGCTGTGTTCGCTTTTCTTAATTATATATTTGATCGAGAACAGTGTTGTTATTGTGTGTGTGCTATCTATGCTGTTTCTATGGTATGCTTGCTTTATAATGTATATTAGTTATACTTTTGTTGCTCAGCTCATTATATTCCATGCCAGATAGTGCCAAGTTGGCGTAAAGAAGCCACATCACGCATTTCTCTAAAACAGAACGTCTTCACCAATTTAATAACATCTCACTTATTTAGCGCTAACGATGCTATCTAGCATCGGCGCGAACATGACATCTCCCACAATCGAGTCCATTGTTTAGACAATCAATCATTCAAAAAATATGGCAGGAATTCATACAAAAGTTATGCTGGTACTTATGCTTACAGAGGACGCAGCCATTTTCACGTGTCTTAATGAAGAAAAATCAACTTTGGCAACCCCAAGTTCTTTGAAGACAGAGTGACCGTCTTCCAAAACAGTGATGTCAATTTCTTGATAGCAAAAAGTAGGCATCGGTGTTTATCTATTCCTTACTGCGAGTATAAGACCAGATAGCCCCGGTGTTTCTTCAGCTCAAGAATTTTAGAGGACTTTGAGGTAATCACATAGAGCTGAACGTGTCATATTAAGAAGGATTGATAAGAATATATCATAACACATATTCTGATTTATCCAATTCCTCCTCTATCACTAAGGCGAAATCATGCTTCGTTGGATCCATTCACTAGTTTACATAGTCTTTCTTATCCTTTGAATCTCTTCCGTGTTTTGGTTTATTAATTATCCCCTCCGGGTTACCGTCGTTGGCTTTCTCATTCTTTGGGTTTACCCTAAGAAGCAACATTGTCGTACCTTCAAAGGTAAATGCTCCGGTATCAAGGCTGTCCATCTCAAGTCTCTAAACTCCTCCTGCAACCATTCTGGATAAAGATTTGTATTGTCAATATGTGTACCTGGTGCTTTGGTGCTTGACCGAGCATGTAAGTGATCCTTTTACGAAAAAGCCCAGACTTGAAAGGGACTCTGAACCTGTACCCCGTATAGCGCATGCAATGTGATATGCGAGATGAGAACCCTCATCCTTGGAGTCAATGGCATAACGTCCCTCTGTAATAAATGATCGAGCTGGTCTCAGGCCATACTAATCAATCAGCCAAATCGGTGTCATCGTCAATCTCTTGCTTTGTCGTGGGTTCCACCTTGGTCTGGAAATGCTAGAACGCTATTTCCATTGTAAGTTACTTTGATTGCTTTGGTTCGATCGAGCTATTCCCGAATTTAAAAACCATCAGCAAAAGAGCCAAAGCTGCAGTGTGTCCACTGCTCTTCTCTAGATCTATGCTGCCGTCTAGAAGTTTAGGAGTTAGGTGGGAGTGATGGTCACCTACCACCTAAGGTTGTCAATGAATTCTGAACAAGCATCTATCTCATCCAAATTCACAACATGACCTCGATGGGTATTCGAATGCCTGATTATATCGCCACATCGTCGGTTATCGAAACGGTTCAGCGTATTGTCGTACGCTGCAACGCCGTCTTGCATGCCACGTTCGAAATACCCACATTTGACTTCTCTCTTGTTTCGAGAGTCATTATCCAATGGAAGTATCCGCTAGGCTGTTCGTTGAGAGCTTTCTCTTCGCTCTTGAATAATCGATGTCATGATCGAGGATATCTGTCTGTGATAAGCCGCCGCTCGCAGCGAGCTTGGGGGTTCCAAATCACCCTCCATCTTATCGTACTTGTCCATTTCTTTCATGTCTTTGAAAGGCCTGTAATCCTCCTCGAGTCTGTCGTAATCCTGGTGGTCTTAGTTCTTCTTAGTCTTGGTGTATGAGATATTTTCGCAACACTATTCTTTTCCATGCCAAAATCCGCTCTTTTAACAATGTTGTTGGGGTGTTGTTGTCTAGTTGGATTCTGGGAACGAGGCTGCCTCATTGTGCTGTACTTCTTCTCTTCGTTACTTCCTAAAGGTGTTGAGCGCGATTCACTCTCGGACTGAGATACTCGATCATCTATGACATATTGATTGTGGCTGCCATTTTGGTCTTGTCGGAATATCTTACATTTGCATTTGAGCCAGAAGAGACAAAGACACATTGTTTGATAGATAATAACTTGTAGGGATTAGAATCAGTAGGATTGGAGATATGAGTTTCTTAGGGAGCTATGATGGTAGGAGGTTGAAATTGAGTAGTGATTTCTTGTGGCTGCACATAATGGGAGGACTGCCGTAAATGTGATGACACGTGAATTCCCGACTTCTTTCCTTGAAAGTATAATAAGCTTTTACGTTTTTGAAAGCGACTGCCCTTACTAGAAATAGATTAAGACAGTCGAAATGCTGATTTGACAACTTTTATTGGCATTATGTTGCAGTATACAATATGTACTCCGGAATTCGTATCTTGTAGGACCTCAACTTGATAAGCTCTCCACTCCATGATTTTCTTTTTTCACAGGGACTTCTCCCATCTACCACTCCGCGCAAACAAATTCTGACCAGGTCAAATAACCCGAAACATATTACTCTTCACCCCCCTCCCGAATCCATCGGTAACCGGTTTTCCCCCTTCATATGAAACACCGGCTGCACCGTCCCTCCCTTCCATCTTTGCCTTTAACTCTTCATCCATTTCTGCAATCGTTTTCCTCTTCTTCTTGACTTTCTGTTCTCCATCGTTTCCATCTATCTTCTTGCTTGTCACTTTAGTTGCTTCCTCAACTTTTTGCCGCCCGTCTGCACCCTCTGCCGTTTTGTCCTCTGCAGCCATTTCCGGTTTCGACTTTAGACTTCCATCATCATGATACTTCCTCGATATGATATTCGAAGCCAGAGTGCCACGGCCTGGTAATCTCACGTGCGTTGAACTTTTGGACAGGAGAATCGCTGACCTCGAGGTGGTTGTCGCACCATTGATGAGTTTTCTGGCGAGCATGATGATGATTGTCGAGGGCTAAACAGGATTCTAGTTTTCTGCAGCCCTTTTATTCGAATCAAACAGAACATACACTATATGAGGAATATAGGTGGCGAGTTTTGTGTTCTTCCAAGTCCCCTGCAGACGTTTGAGAATTACATCATCGCTTACTCGTGATTGGCACGTGATAGAGATAGACTGGCGATTTCTCACTTTCTCAATCTCTCTCCTCAAAACTTCGCGGCAATGAGTATGTTGTTTTGTGAAATGTTTCACCAAATTTGTTGAAAATAAATCAAGAACTGTATCATTCAATCTTGAAGTCAAAAATTCTAAATGTAGGACTTCGCCAGACGACACTACTGCCCGAGGTGAAGGTTAGTGGAACAAACGACGAGACAAATCCACGATGTAGAGGTTTCAAAAGTATACATCGGGCAATGACACCATCTTCTCGAAGATTCAATTGACACTCCGGTAGTATTTGGGTTGATTCTGATGCGCAAAGTTTGTATAAATCCCCCTAGAATCAAGCTGACCATCTGGATCTTCCGCACAAATATCCTCGTACCAGGATTTCAACATCATCTTATCTCAGAGCTTCCTTTAATTCTGTGAATCACAAAACAAAGCCGGAGTGGGCTTGCTGTGATTCATTTCAAAGCAGACATAAGTGTCTCGACCCGCAAATACCTGACCACCAGATCAGATTGTCTTTTCGAAAGTCTTTGGGGGTTACCTTCCCCAACCTGACGATATATGCTGGAGGCTATGTATCATCCTAGATTGTTTTCAATATCTAGGAGGTGCAAGGGCTCTATACTCAAACCAACTATCGTGCAGCTGACAATTAAAGTAGAAATGGAACGGATACAGGAAGTGGCATCAAAGCTCAGATATACATCAAGGGTGAAAGAAGGGATGTCATCAAAAGGCTTGTATGAGGCAGATGTCATATTATTGTATGATATACAAGGCTATGTATACCTGGAATGATCCTCTCACTTTGAAGCAGATCTCCCTAAACAGCTGCAATGTCAAGCCAAACTAAATAATGGCTACCTTTCTGGCGAAGCAACTTCCAGTTTGTCCACGAAGCTACTGTTCCCTGAACCGGAAACTTGTCCTAAAGAGGACAACTCCAAACACCCACTAATCTATTCCACAATTATGTAGAACATATCACTAGCGTAGGCGATTGGAGGAGGGGGTATGGAAGCAAGCTTCTTAACTATAGCTCTATCAATCTTGAAGCTTTGCATCTCCATTTCATGAATAGTCTTGCAGTTCCACGTAGTGCGTGAATTATCTCTCATAAAACGGTTGAGTTTCTTCTTGAAAGCAATCATCATGCTATCCTCACTGATTCCCAACTCGGTAGCGAGAAGCACAAAGTCGGTCCAGAATGGTTCAAACATTCCCTACACTTCTGCAGGATTTCATGATGCCGGCGTCATAGTATTCACTGATTGTATCGAAGGATATCGACAAACCAGAAGTCTAGATATCTAACAACCAACAAAAGCTGGAAGTTCTCATATAACCCTTCCACGGTAAGCCCACCAGTAAATTCCGAAACCCCTCAACACCCAAACCAAACCAGCCCATCAACAATCTCCCAGTTGAAATCTAATTTTCTATCCCAAAAACGAGCACGAATAAGGAACGACTTCCTCCATGTACGTTTTGACTTCTCATCGTGCCGTGAATTCGTCTGCACTGAGTTTAGATACGACGCCTTCGCCCCTCATCAAGCACATAACGGATACAGTTTTGCAATAAATTTTTTTTTTTCTCTCTCCTTCTCTAAATTTCCCACAGCTATCCACCACACAAAGCCCCCTCATCTAATCAACCAAAGACCCCCAAATCATTCTTTTGCCTCCATCCCCCCCTCCCAAAACTCCCCCCAAAACACAATCCAAGAAAGCCCCTCTCTTCATACCAAATTACCAAGCACAACACATCCATCCAACCCCTCTTCCCCCCCCCAAAAAAACATTTCTCCACCAATTCCTCGAGCGAAGTATCTAATTCTTATAAGTTATATCTCACAACTTCCAATACCCAATCACCGACCGAATGATATTTCAGACGCACTAGCGCCCACGGAGTTTTAGAATCTTCTTTTGATGGAATGATGGAAAAAAGAGATGAGAATCTTCGAGTATGGAATATATTATCACTATTTATATACTTATTATATATCTAGCTCGCTCACTATATATTCCACGGTATAATCACATGATCCGATCATAGTATAGGTTAGAAAGATTGCAGGTAAGATTATGTTTCCGCGCACGCATGTTGTTTTAGAGCACTTGTGCTTTGGAGTACAGATGCAAGGGGAAACCCCTTTGTCCCCCCCTTCCTTACATCCAAGGACTCATAGTTCCAATCTGTATTCTAAAAAAAATCTCTTAGTTACTCTTGCATTATTATTATACAAAAAATGCGCATCTTCTCTCTTCATATAAACCCCAACCACAGCCTCTTGTCACGAATCAAGAGCATGAATACAGAAAACACTCTATATTCTTCGAAATTGTAGTATGTTCAACTTGTGATACTTTATGTAACTTATGATATAATCGATGAGTATACAATCCGACTATGATCTCATTTGAAAACTCCTTTCGCTATGGTATTTCCTCTGTAATGATAAACATATTCTGATCCAACTCCATCAGACCAGACCAGACCAGACCAAAGTACCATGAAAAAAAGGTCCAGCTAGCCCCCACCCCACCCCATTGCCAAAACGCCTTCCATTCCCATTCCTTTTAATTTCGCTCATGCCAATTCATCCTCATCTCCCACATCCTCAACATCCTCTCCACTACCCTCAATGCTCTCCATCAAGCTCTCCTCCCCACTAACCCCACTAACCTCACTAACCGCATATCCATACCCCTCTACAAACCCCTCTTCCCTTACACACTTCTCCAAGCTCAATCCTTCTTTCTCTACCCACTTGCGGATTTTCTCTTTATCCACTTTGACTTTATATTTCTTTCCTACTTTCTCAGCTCTTCCTCCCAGTACACCTCCACCTATCTTTCCCGATTTCTCTCTATTTGAGCCACCAACTTTTTCAAGTACACCCATTGATCTGAGCACTCCAAGAACGTCATCTACCGCGATCCATGTGCCTTTACTAATAGCTTCCACGGTAGTTGCACCGCCGGTGTCTTCCATGGGCGGTGTTACGGGCAATTTTGGCGCCGATTTTGTTTGTTTTGGTGTTGATCTAGGTGCTGATGCTGGGATTTCTTTCGTTTGCGAGGAAGGTTGAGAAAGAGATTGCGGTTGCATACCCACACCCTTCATTCCCTTCCTCCAACCCTTTCCCATTCCCTTTCCCGATGGTTTCTTCGCAGGTGGTTTCTTTTCCACTTTAATCACCTCAACTTCAAGCTCCTCTTCCTCCTCCACATCGTCATCTCCCATCAAAGTATCCACACCAACCTCACATTCCAACAACCACCTTGCCACCTCCGCCCCCCAGAACCTCTCATAACCTCTCTTCCCCAGATCACTGATTGGTTTCTCCGGTCCTCCAAGAAGCCCCTCTCTCCTACTAATTTCATAACTTGTGCCTATTAAAATACTTCCTAGTCCTTTCTTTTGCCATGGAGGAAAAATAAGGATGCATGCGAGATTGTTATTGTCCCATGACATTTTTTCCTTTGAGAAGAATCCTATGATTTGTTGTTCTTTCGTACTAGGATTGGTGTGAACGAGGAGGAAATAATTGAAAGATTGTACATCGTAGAGGACCGACTTATTATCTAGGAATAATTTGGCGAAGAGAGAGAGGGATTGTGAGAATGTCTTTGGGGCGATATTAGTAGTGATTCCTCGAATGATGCTGGTATAGAAGTGCAATTAGGGTAACCAGGAGGAAAAGAAGAAAACTTACACCCTCCACCTCCCCATCCACCTCCCAAACACTCCATTCCCCATTCTCGTCATGTTCATAAACACGATTTCCGGGTACTCTTCCCTTACGTTCACAGCAGTCTCTATGTTTTGCCATTTCTCCCCCGTGGACTGTATATCCAAAACACCAATTGCAGACAAACAATCTCTCAACCTGCAAACCCTTTGGTCCTCTCGAATCTCTCTCCCCGCCTTTCCCACTTTTCCCACTCTTGCCACTCTTGCCACTCTTTCCACTCTTACTACTTTTCCCACTTCCTTGACTAACACCCTGAGAATGATTTTCTATCATTCCATTTCCAATAACATCGCGGGTATAGAAACTCGAATACCAACTTTTGAAGCATAAATCTCCAAAAACAACTTCATTGATATTCCTTTCTCTTTCTCCATCCTTTTCTTCATCATTCTCTTTTTCGTCAACTTGCTTTTCATTCTCCGTCCCAGTACTTCCGCCCTTGCTATCTTCAGAAGGTGAACTTCTTCCAACATTGGACTCAATCGAATTTTCATTCCGTTCATTCTCATCTTCTTCAGCAGGGGGTGAGGGCAATGAATTCTCCATGCTAACTGTAACATCTCTATCCCTGGTTCTTTCTCTCGGCATCTCTCTCCCACCACTTCCGGTAACAGTAATCGAGCCATTAACACGACTCGTTGAGCTGATTCTTCTGCGTTTGGGTGTATTTGTGTGTTCTTGATCTTGAGTATAGATTATTGCACCCATTGTCGTTCCATTTGTTCCATTCGGCATATTTCCATCATTCACGGCATTCCCCTCCTCGTCTCCCTCTCCATTTTCCTCTCCCTCACGTGGGCGTTTCTTTCCTTGTGGATGCGGACTCCTCGTAATACCAAATTCCGCCAATCCCCTCTGTCTTTTCTCTCCAGAACCAGTGCTTGCTCTGCCGCCAGTACTCGTCCTTCCGCCACTAACTCTCCTACTACCCTCAACCTCAACCCCATCCCTATCAACCATCATTGTAGTAGTTGTTGTCGTCGTAGTTTGTACGGTGATTGTATTTGGTGAACTATTTGCATTTGTAGTTGAGTTGGTATTTGAATTAGAATGTGTATCGCGCGAGCTTGCTCTATGCGAGCGCTTTCGGAGGGTTCGTGGTGGCATTGCAACGTACTTTCTGGTATATATGGTTGAAATTGGGAATTGATACCTCACAGGCCCCTTGTGGGTGGGTAGTTGAAAATGTAAAAACCACCACACTTGAATTGTTAATTGTTTCCAGAAATTAAGTCTTGAAATGGAATCGAGTTGGAATATTTAATAGTGTGCCGTAATAGTATAAAACAACTCTGGTTGTAATTGCGTGGATATCTTGTCGTTGTTGCCGTCCTTGAAATGAAATGAATTACTATTCTTCTCGTGGTATGATTCCGCCGAAAGTTCTGCTTTTTTTCTCCAGCAGATTGATTGTCGTGGATCTGATATGGAGAAACTTATCTGCAGTTCCAATAAAATGTTCTCAATTAATACGCCTTGTCTCAATGCTTGTTCGTTCTGTTTGCGATGATGTAGATTTGTATTGGTAAGTTGCGAAGCTTGCAGTGTAATAATACATATGTTTAGCTATCAATTGCAGTTGCGACTTTTATAGTAAGACTAATGAAATCAATCTTTTAGTCTTTTTCTACTGCCACATCTTTTCTCTAGCCACACAAGCGAAGTTCCCTCTTTCTCTTCCCTTTTTATTATTTTTATAAACAATACCTGTACAAAATGTGAATTATTCACTTTATAAAATTCCCCAGATTCATTGAGCGCGTTGAAGTTACTTTCAGATTGTTTACATCACCGCACCGCGACAAGGCTTTCGTATCCACAAGGTTCTCTACTCAACTCCGCCAGATGCTGCAAGGCTACCATTTATTTTCTGATTCATCCACATCCACAGCCACATCCACAGATTAGCCACATCCACATACGATACCTCATCCAAAACTCTGCATATCACCGTGCAAATAATTATTAAACACAATCACACATCATCGTCATCACAGTAATCACAAGTTACCAAAACGGGATCCCCTCCAAATACTTATCGCATCGAAAGGGTTATCATTTCATTGTACAGAGAGAACACTTCTACTCATTAAAAACCCGGCCGGCATCTGCATAGATATCATATCGTCCGTCCAAATGCGTCGCCTCGCATGCAAATAAAGTTCAGTGAAAGTGTAAAAAGTAAAAAAATAAAAAACTAATGTAGCAGCGGGATTTCTTCATTTCATGGTCCAATTTCCAACCACCAGCCATCTGTATGTCGTAGGTCGTAAATCTTCTCAATCCGTTGAAAGAAATCCCGGATTGGGAACGAGGTAATAGTAGCAAAACAAGTTCTAGTAGAAGTGTATGAAGTACCACCAAACCAATTCTCTCCCCTTCCTTCACCATCCCATGCTACAGCTTGCATTTGCATCCAGGTTTGTATACATCTTCGAAAGCCCTCGCCTCCACTTTTCAATTCCCATCTTACATGCCTTCAAAGTCTCCACTAATGTCATCTTCATCCAAGTCACCATCTTGAATTTCCTTTGCCATTTCGCGTTCGCGTTCTCTTGCCTCTTGAGCATTCTTGAGTTCCAATCGGTGTTGATTCATTGGGAATCTCATTGCCTGTGATTATCCAAATTAGTATGTAATCGATATTGAAGTAGAATGAGAGAAAACATACCTTAACACTCTCATCATGAAGAGCAAGACAAGCACGAATACGATCATGGAATGCTTCACCAGGCTCTCTAGTAGCATACACGTCTCCAACTTCCTTACTCTTCATGAATCCCTTCTCACGATCCAAAGTTGCCTCAATGACACCATCGCGAATTGCCTTTGCCACGATATACTCCGCAGATTCCTCGCTGTTAAGCTTCAGGCGTATGCAGATATCTCGAAGAGAAATTCTTGAGTACGATAAGGACATCATTCTTATACCAGTTTTAATGACGTTTTGTCGTAGACGAAGGATCAAGGTATAAGTACCATCACGTCTAAAAGTCTCCGCATGTTGAGTAATCACAGCCTCAAACTCTGCGATTAATCCTACTCGGACTGCTTGTACGAGGTTAAGATATGGTTGTAAAGCACGCTCGAGACTAGCAATTCTAAATGTTGCACGATCAGGAATATCTCCCATCAACAACTCAACCACAAGAAGTAACTTCGTGGCAGTTTGTGAAAAGCCCGCAGCACTTGGACTCGAAGGAGCTTTGCGAGTAGCGGCTGTCAAATGCTCATGGGCCTCAGTGTATCTCAATTGAATGGCCCTGATTCGTCCCAAGTAGTACAAATATCTTGCAACTTGGTTGTTTGAGGCACTTTCGGGGAATTTGGTATGCGAGATGAGAAGATCAGCTTGGGTGATATGGGATGTTGATAGATAGTTTCGTAAAAGAAGCACGATAACAGTTGATTGAGTATCGATATCTTTGCGCAAAACAGCAGTCCGCAAACCAGAAAGAAGAGCTGGTCGGATAGCAACAATTGGAGAGGCTGGAGAAGGTGGAAGTGGTGCCAATTGTTCAGCGAACAAAGACCAGTAGAAGTAAACGCGAGCGGAAAGAGAATCCAGTGTTCGGCGATTGAGTCCATGAATGACAGTTGTGACATGTTTGGATAGTGTGAATCCTTTCTCATTCATCTTATTATCGAGGAAGAAGATTTGAACGAGGATGCTTAGGAAAATATCAATCTCCGGAATGATTTCTTTTGGTTCCTTCTTCCCGTTCTTGGCAGATTTTGAATCAGAATCGATTTCCATCTCAGTTGATGATGCCTTATTGAATGTGGCATTTTCTCTGTCAATACCTATGAGTAAAGCCTTTGCTTGTTGCGTTGCCGTTGGGTAAGTTTCCGTAATGACTTGCGCCAGCATATCAGCCGTAAGATTTTTTCGAATGGAGGAAATAGATCTGAGGGCTCGGAGCGTGTATCTAGCATCAAACAAAGCAACAGCTTTTTCTAATAATGGAAAATTGCCTTTGATATCTGCGAAGAGGAGTGATATGTTAGTTTTGTTGGTGGATAAAACTTATAAATGTTGGGTGAATGCTTGACTTACCTGCAACAGCCTTGGCTACCGGATCAACCTTCTCAACACCTGCACCCTCTTCACCATTCGCAGATTCATCCATAGCTACATCTCCATCAGCGTCTTTCGGAGGTGGAGCTGACAACTTTGAACTCTTTGATGGTGGTACGACGACTGTCATCTCCTCTTCGCCTTCCTTAGTCTTCTTTCCTTTCCCACCTTTCAATGAGCTCTTTGCGTCATCCTTCTTCGTACCGTTGATACCGTTTTCGACTGGATCTGTGCCCTTTTTGTATGGTGTTTTACCAGGCATAATTGCGAATTAAAGAGTATATCCGAAGGTTGACGTCGCTCTTTCGTAAACCTAGACTGATGGGTGGTAGAGCTAAGGTACTTTTCTCAAGTCGCGTTGGATGATGTTGAAAGTAGTGTAATCGGTCTCTTATTCACAGAATAAGTCTCTGTGAGTACAAAGTATCGTAGGAGTTGGAGAGTGTTATTGATTAATAACAAGGGTGCTATGTAGTTGAGTTGTCAAAGGTTGTTGTAGCTGTAGTTCACATCTCGGATTACCTTTACTACATCAAAGCTCAAGAGTGTTACGGTAATCTTAGCGACCTTTAATGCTGTTTTAACGCGAGTCATCGGGTGCCTGGGGAGCTGGGCGACTGCAAGCTGGCGAAGGAACGAACCTGCAAGCCAGCCTAATGTGGAACACCGAAAAATAACTTTCTAAGCAGGATGCATCATTGAAGAAACTTCCATGTACCTATGTAGTACAGGGAATTGATTTGCAATAATTACCACTCTGCCAAAATTCTTCATGATACCTTCACAATAGTCACAACAACTAAAGCCACTACCTACCTATCCATCCCAACATCAAACCAAGATTCTAATCTCATATCAGCTGCCGACCTAAAGCACGAGATCATATAAGAGTCACGTGTCGACATGGGACGTCACTCGGGTTCTTGACGAGACTTGTCGATGAACCGCAGAGCAAGTTTTCTATGTTAATGAATGAGGCCAGTAAATTGGTGAAGTGATTTCAGAAGATACCCTCGTCAGGATGGATTAGGACTAGGTAAATAAAGGTGGAGAATGATAGTAATTCCTATGTCGAAGCCGTTGGGATAAGATTTAATCAGGATTGGCAGGCTCTAAAGTAGTGGGAGAGGAGGACGGCGCATGGATTCTTGACAGAAATCATATCATAAATAAAGACACCATCATAGAAATGCACACCATAGTAAAAACGTACAAAGATTGATAAAGGATTATAATTCTTAGGTAGTACCTTAGTACCTATTTGTATATGACCGACACATACCCAGAGGAAATGCAAGCGATGCAACAAGACATCATAATACCACCCCTCCAACGCCAATATTATTCCATGACATATGCACATCAGTTTAAGATGAAATACCCCAACACCAGTTGTCACCCATCCCATGCCATAATAGTGTAGTCCCCCCCCTTAGAAACCAATCCCCATTCATATCCGTAATCATCATAATCCTTTCGTCAATTTGATTATATAACCATTGCGAAGTGATGTGAAGATATCAGAAATTCATGGTCGATTTGAAAACAACGCCTGCCGAAATTGTGGACTATACTTTTAATCACTACCTTTTCCCCCAGTGACCTTTGCAGCTTGAACGGCGCTCATTTTGTTGATCCATCCAGAGCTTGGTGCGATCTTACGGACGGTTCGGATCTCATCACTGGCGTAACCTGGGATACGAATATTGTAACCGCGCTCAAGTGTTAGTTGAATATCACGGATCTCCAAAATCTTAGAACCACGTTCTTTGGCGTTCTTGCACGCGGCTTGAAGAACCTGGTCGACGAAGTTATCGGCGACGGTAAGAATGGACTAAGGGATCGTATTAGTTGGTGAGCTTCAAGCCTTTCATAGGTATTGAGGATTCTATCTTTGCGGCAAGGATCGCAGGGATGCTTGAAAAGCAACAAAATGGAAATACAGGGGAAATTTCATACCTCTTCAACTTCAGCAGTCAAACCACCGCCCGCAATATTCTCTCCACCACCAGTAACTTGTCTAACAAGCTCATCTAATTTTTTCTTACTCAGAACGCGATCACCTTCGCCGTCCAATACGTAACCTGGAGGCTTGGTAATAACTGGTTGACCCATAACTCCGTTGCCGGCACCTGATGGACCACCAGTAAATGAAGGGCGTGATTGACCCATTTGTACAGGCTGTGGAGGTGCGATTGCTCTTTCTGGCAAATGTTTTGGGATTGGGAGTTTTGTTGAACTGGGATTTTGTTGTTCCCTAGGCATAGTATTAGGGTGAGTATGCGAGTGTCCCATAACCGTATTGGGTGTGGTCGTTTGACCGCCCGCGCTGGAATAACTTTGAGCCGCAGTTTGCAATGCCGCTTGATGAGTTAAAGCTCTAGGTGGTCCGGGTGGGTGTGGTGCACTGATGGAGCTCGCTGATTGAGGAATGGCTGATTGAGGAGAGTTAGTTTGACCTGGTCGTTGCTGGTTATTCTGCATTTGAGTAATGGCGGTATTGATTGGACCCGGCATCGTTGCTTCTGTTTTGATATTTTGCGCATGTCCAGGTTGAGACTGAGGCATGGTTGGATGAGAAGGTGCGTTTGGTGTAGGAACTTGTGGGCCTTGGGATGGTTGTCCTTGCGGCCCAGGGGGTCGATTACCACCGCCCATTTGTTGATTACGAGCTTGTTCGATAGCAGCATTGACAGTCTGAGTATTTTGTAACGCTGGATTTGATGGCTGCTGCAAATTCATAGGAGGTCTAGGCGCTCCTTGTGTTTGATTCATTTGGGTAGTACCTTGAGCTCCTTGGTTGCCCTGGCTTGCAGTAACATCTGCATTTCCATTCCCATTTGTATTGGATGGCCCAGGGGCAGAAGCTTGTGATTGTTGAGGATGCTGTGATTGACCCTGATGAGAGTTTCCTGGTACGAGACGTTTCTGGCCTTCTCTAATGTCATCCACGAACTTCTTGGCCATATGATGTTGTTTCTTGACGTCCGCCAGTCTTGTCTGGTGGTCTGCTTCATCTTGCTCTGTTGCTGTCCCCTCTTCTCTTTTCTTTTTAATATAATCTTCCATACTCTTGGCCTGCAAATTCGTCTTTTCCATCTGCATCAAACCCTTTGCATATTTGTTCTTTATATCTGCCATCCACTTAGTCCATTCTGGTGATTGGGGGACTAGTTGTTGTGGAGCATTCCACGGGAATGTTCTGACATGCTGTAGAATCTTCTCTGGTATTTGAGCAGCAATTTGGGGTCTTGCTTGCTGCTGCGACGAAGTTCCAGCGTTGAAACCAGTAGGTTGATTGTCCTGTGACTGTGTGGTTTGTTCCTGCTGTTGTGGAGCTGGATTCTGTTGGGATACCTCATTCGGTGGAGCTGTTGTGGGTTGTGGTGCTTGTTGCGCCTGTGGGCTTTGTTGGTTCTGTTGTTGATTCGATTGATTCGGTTGAAGTTGCTGAGCTTGCGCCTGATTCGGTTGGTTCTGCTGGGCTTGTTGAGCTTGTATCTGGCGCTGTTGCTGCTGTGCGCGATATTGCACCATCCTCGATGAGACTGATTTCGAGAACTCTACCAATTTCCGCTTGGCCTCTTGATGTGCTGATGATTCAACAGGATTATTCTCAATATGAGACCAAAGTCCTTTCAATCCGTGTTCCCATTTAACCTTTTCTTCATCCGTAAAAACATTCACAGGCAGTTGGCGCATCATTTCGGGTTTGAACAATGTCTGTTGTCGCAAAGGCTGCGAACCACTAGGTTGACCCTGGTTTGGAACAGTATTATTCATGTTGGTAAATGTAAGAAAATCTTGAATGACAAAACTAAAGGCTGTTGATTTTGATGATTATAATCATGTAAGTTTTTTCTTTAAAACGATGTTCAGATGTCTAGTGGAATCAAAGTTTAGTTTTATGATGAGCTAAGGTAGATATTGTAGATGGATTGATTCATAGATCCCACTCAGAAGCGCTAATGAATATTGTCCGAGCGTTGGTCAGGAAAGTTCCTAAGGCAGGACACATTAATTAAGCCCTCTCGAGGCCCTCTCACCCTGTACCTTTGTCCCTCCAAACTAAATATGACTTCTAACACAATCTACTGACTCTTACTGCCTCATAATGTATCTATTCGTCATTGCCAACTACAGTAGCCATGATTTACTTATATTCTACGAGTTATTTTCCCTAGAATTCTTAAGACTTTGATGACATAGGAATTGACAATTAGACGATATGTTCAGTCAGTCCCTCAGAAGCAGACTTTATACAAACTGTATTTGTTGACTCAGAGAGAAGTTAGGATTACTTATTATCCATACAAATACTAACGTATATCTCCTATAAAGAGAGTTCTTCATTGTCTTTATAGAGTTCATTGAATTGGTACGAATTCTTTTAGGTGTTATGTATATCTAAAGATATGCAATAAAACATTTTGTATCTCCTAATTTCATCCTATATTATTTTTGACAAGAAACTAAATATTAAATATTGTTCAACTACACACTGTAAAATCAAACAGGAAGCTTTGTGGTAATAGTATCCCCAGATGATATTCATTAGTATCTTTATAGATCATCTTTCTCCTCAGATGTCTAGGTAGTCCACAGTTTCCAGTCTCAGCAACTTCTACTTCAATGTCTGGTCCCGTATTGTCAAATCATATATACCTCAATATAGTTATGTGTAATAGCTTCAAAATCACCAATCAATGAAAGGTGTATCTATTTGTATTCTACTATGTCTTTTCCTACTTGTGTTTCATCCTCTCCCTTACCTAGTCTATAAAACAAATCCCGAAACCATGAATGCCAGTCCAAAATACCGGGCTCTATTGGCAGGTACTCCTATCCTTACACCCGCTTCGCAACGCGTTGTTTGACCTAAGTGGATAATTGACCAAACATAAGAAGAGCTCACCTAGTGATAACTCTTTCGCTCAAAGAAATGTATCATGCCTTTATGCAAGAAATTCTGTCTTGATCATAATTCATTAAATCGTTCCCCCTTGTGTATATCCATACCCACTTGTCCCCCCCCCCTTTTGAAAATCTTCCACCACAGAAGGCTCGTATCCTGAAAGCTGTATTGCTCTCAAGAAGAAGAGTCAATGTCCATAGATTCATCCAAGACGTAATATGGTAATTCTCTCAAATCATCCAATTCTGTGTCATCTTCAAAAACTTCCTCGCAGCTATCTGGTTCCTCCAATTCTGGAATCCGGGGTGGTGGATCATCAAATACGAGACTCGCCCTTTTGTCTCCCCCATGATTAAATGTTTTCCTTCGTAGTCTTCTAGCACTGGATCCAGCCTCGTTTGCGCTTATATGATCTGGCTTTAAATCCTCATCATCAGTATCACTCCCAATACTTTGCGCCAGTGATCGTTTTTGTACAGTAGCTGAACTGCGGCGTCGACGCCGACGTTCTTCCCGATTGCGCTGTACCCAAGCTTCATGCTCGTCTAATGGCGACCCGTCTTGATCTTCGTTGTTAAAAGCGTCTGTGCAGTCGTGTGCAGTGAGATCGCGTAGATCACTGATGAAATGTGGATCAAGTTCCGCTGGTGTAGATGCAGGCGCAGTATGTCCTCGATCCGACTCGGCGTCTTCGTATTGGTGGGGTCTAATTATAAGTTCCTCGTCGCAATCGTAGCCCTCGAGATCGCTGTCTGTTATTTCTTCCAATGTGAAATTGCCCTTTTCTACTACCCGCGAATATCTATGGATAGGCGATGAAAGTGGTGACTGCGGGTGTTGGGAACTCTCCGATCGCGGCGGACTTGCGCTGCCCGAGGATTCGGACGAGGGAGAAGTAGATCGTGGAGATAAGTCTTCGACTCGATTGTAGCTGAAGTGAGGCCCCGGCCCATTGGGTATAATCCCATTTGCTTTAGGTGAGGAACGAGAAAAGTTCATTGATGGTTGCTGAGGCGCGAATGTGAAGGTGGAATTAGTCGGGGTTTCTGGTGGTGATGAAGGGCCGACAGTTTGTGCGAAATTAAAATTGGGAGTCGTAGGCCGCATATTTGACAAATGCGATTTTGTGATTTCTCGATAGATGGATTTGGACAATGTTTGTGTTCTGCGAGAAAGTGGTGTGTATGTTGCGATTGAGGTCAAGGTGTAAGAGCTGGTGGTGAATCTCTCCTGGCGGGAGAAGGAAGATCTGGAGGGTCACAGTTCATGATAATCTCGAGATGAGCTTGGGGCGCCAAGAAGCCTCGCGATTAGAAATTCGAGGCTATCGTCAACCCTCAAAAGGGGTCAAGTCCGGTCTCAGAGCTGGTTAACGAGGGATCTGAGGGACAAGGTCCTGGTTGAAGATACAAGGGTCAGCGTAACTTGTAGATCTAAGTAAACAAGGCGACCAATGATAGACATCGAAGTCAATTTTAAAAATAAATTGAATGTGGGTCAATTGAACTGAGACCTTTAAGTATTCATTAGATAGATGAAAAAGGAACCAAACTTGTTTCGAAATGTTGAGGATGAGGCGTTCGAAGAATGGATATATCAGAAAGAAAAGGTCAAAAAATAATTTGAGTTTTTCCGAAAGAAAAAAGTGCGTTGCGAAGCCGACTGAATATTCTTATGCGTCTTTTGTCTCCACACTTCACTGATACCGTAGATCAATACCCTGAAGAAGAGGTGTTTTGGTAACCAGTTGGAAGCGTTGGGTGGGAGAAAAAAGCTTGACCCGAATTTTCGGGTAAACCTCGAATTGAAAGAAGATAAAAAGGATGGAAGTAGAGCGAGCCCACAATTTTCAATCAAAGCAAGATAAGAGATATATGGGCAATGGACCCTCAGCGATATCAATCAGCCTATAGGTATTGGGCAGAAATAACCAAGGAATAAGCTTGTTCATCAGCGGACGAAAGAATAGAAGAACTAATAATCAGTTGCTTTTTCTTGCTTTAGTTCAATGGTTGTATCGGTAGGTAGATGAGTAGTGGGCGGCGAGTCGTCAATCGTCAATGCCGCCAATCGATCAATGATGCAATATGCGGTTAGCTGGTTGGATTATTTGGATATGTGGAATATGTATGTCTGTTTGGTGGCTCCTTGTGAAAGTTTATATTGGACGGAAAGAGATGGATTGGATGGCAATTTTCGATGATTTCCAAGCATAAAAAAGCACATTTCCCTCTCGTGAGATATTCGAGACGAAAATTCACGTCGAATCCTCTAGAAAAGAGAGAAGCTTTATCCTATCCTACCATGGCTTTCCCGAGTATCCTCCAAGGCAAGAAATAATGGTGTTGCGATGTATGTGTTGTCAGTAACTCCAAATTGATAAATAAGCAAGAGGCAGCATTAAGAGATGAGATGGACGGGAAGAAAAAATGACAATTAAATTCAGAAAACAAGAAAAGTAAATCTGGAGGAGAAAGATTGACGATAGAATTTATGGAAGACGAAAATTATCAAGGGTAGATGATATGCAAACAATGCATCTCTCATGCTTGAAAGATTACATATATATATCTACCAATTGCAATTGTTGATACAAATGAAAGTAAAGAATGCGTTGTTCGGGTCAATCGAAACTTTGTAAGAAAAGAGAAAGGTAAGAGAGAAAATGTATATGTATACCGGTATGAGGGACAAAAAGGATGCAAATGATATGGGAATACATCATGTTGCCGTGGAAGATGCAGAAGATTTGCTGTGGGAAAGGGAAGAAAAGTCAAGATGTGATTCGTGATTGAAGAAGAGAAGTGCATATCATGTGATTGAATTGAATACGAAGTAATGATTAGTTCTCGCTTCCTCCGTTTGAGACGATTACCTAATCCAGTCTCGGTAATGGTTACGAAGTGAGGCGGCATCTGTTGTTGTCCCGCGTTTCCATATCCTTGCCGATAATCAGAAGTAGCGATTGTTAAATATTGACTTTAGATATTGATAATCTTTGAAACTCATCAATTGTAAGTCTTACAACCGCGCAAAAATTACCCAACCTCAGACTTCTACAATGTCTTTACTGGAGAGACATCTAGAACAAATCGCTCTCTCAGCAGATTCAATAGCTTCATTACCGTAAGGAACTCCTCTCGCTCAAACCAATCCGATCTACTAACCCCACTACCACAGCTTTCCCCCTCCTCAGATCTTTACCAATGCTCTTCTCTCTAATCATGATATTACCGCCCTTATTCGCGACACCGAACCTCATGAACGCGCCCTCTTTTCCGTTCCTCCACCCCCACCACCTCCAACTCAAATAGCTCCCGAACCCAAACCATCTAAATCCCGTCGCCAAACAGTCTTCAACGTAACATCCGGCGAAGTAGCTCCTGCATCTGGTCCTAATGGTCGAGCTCCTCGGCGAAACACTGCCGTTGCTGCCGTACTTGGAGCGGAATTGCATTCCCAAGTGCGCAAAACGGAGACCGGGAAGGGAGAAATTGATATTGAGGTTTTATTGAAGGGGGCGGAGAAACTAAATGGGGTATATCCTGTACAAGGGGTTCCGGAGAGGATAAGAGGGTTGAGGAGTAGATATGCGCAGTTAAGGGAAAGTGTCAAGAGACATGAGCAGAAGGTAGAGAAACAGACGAGAGAATTAGAGAGGATGAATAGGGGGAATGATGCTGAGAGTGGTGAGGAGGAGAATCAGCAGGTGACTGAGGAACCATCAGAAATAGAGATTACGGATGAAGATTTGAGGAGGGAAGAGAGGGAAATTAGGGAGCTGGAGAGGAAGAAAAAAGCGTTAGAAGAGAGGGTAACTGGGATGGAAAGAGATCTGGGGGGATTACTCAGATGAGCTCCCAGGTATTGAGTTTGAGTACGGCGGGATGAGTATCTCCATTTGATTTCACGATTTTACGAGGTTGCATATTTTTTGATACCCGGATTATGGAGTTGTTGTCATATCTTGCTTCTATTCGTGGTGCCTCCGGATATTTGTGGGATTTTTTGTTGATTTTTGCTTCCATGTCAGATATGGTAGCGGGTCAATTGCTGCTGGAAATTGTATTCATTGGAGAGAAATTTCCGGAACCAAAACACTGCCATCAATTTCCCTTCATATTTACATTCTGGCCTCACGAGAGTTTCTTTGCCGCAATGTGGCTGTATGCTCCAGGTTATGCCTTCCACCACTTGAAGCAAGTTCAAATGTCGATATGAAGCTCATCCTCACCCTAACTTCAATCGTTGCACGTTATTTACTGATCCTTACTTATCTCACCTTCTCCATTTCAACGCAAGTGATGATCAATTCTACAGACTCCCGTTATGATTAGGTAGTCAAGTCAATCTGCTCCCACCGTATCACATTCATGATCTCCAATAAGAACTACGCTTGCCTACAAGCGAGTCAACTATATGTCTCCATTCACTCTGCCCAGGCGTTTAGTACAGCTCTACAAGTCTCCAATTTTTTTGACCTCGCATCAAACTTGGAAATGCTTTCTAGATTGTCCTCGAATTCACGTCTCACATTTCCCTTGCTGTTACCGTGGCTGCTTCCATCCTATCACGTATATATAGCTTCGCTTTTACACATGCTTCTACGAACTCAACTAACTTCGCATTGAATGCCAACAGAAGATGGTGGCGGTGATAGGGGTTTTGATATTAATGTTGCTAGTGGTTGTGACTTTGTTGTCATTTTTCGGCTTACTATCAGTTGACTTTTCTGTGAAATCCTCTCCGTCATCTGATATATGTGCAGCTGCAGGCTTTCTCAACCACTCTTGTTGTTGCTATTGCTTATTCACCTTGTCACTACAACTATACATCGCCCTTTCCGTATATAATACGGAATTTGAGTTCTGACATACAGCTCACTGAGTATCGTGCCAGATTGTGACTTTTCATCTTGCCTGTTCCAGAGACATAGGTCTTTTTATCTATTTCTGCGGCGGTACTTGTGAAACTCAGAAATTTAGGCGACTCTATGCAAAGCTTTATACCCCGGCAGTTCAATTAACAAGGTGATACGACACCTCAGGATGTAATAGAGCATTCCACTCGGGGTCAAAAATGATAGTTGGAAAGTATAAATAACATATATTTCCGCCCACTTCAACTTCTCTAGGTGGGTTTCAGAGTGTACCATCGTCAACTTTGACAGAACGTTATCATTGACATTGATCATTTCAATATCATTCATTCCTCGAAAAAACAAATCTCAATTAAAATGTCGTATGCATGATCCAAAAAGATGAGCTAGAACTTTTGAGATACACCAGAACTTGCCTATCTCAGGCAGTCTCCTTCATAACATCGGTTACGCTCAAAGCATACTCTCGTCGCGACACCAATATCAGGTTCAAACATAGTTGTGTACCTCATGCGTTAGTCTTAAACTTTGTCCGTGTTGCAAACCTGACTCCAATGGCCTACCGTTCCTTAATTGTTTGACTGTCTCTAAGGCAAGGATAAAGAAGAGTATGAGCGTGTAAAGCCCATAATCTTTGGTGAAATCAAGGTCGAGAGGATAAAACTCTTCACCTGCCTCCCACTTTGCACTCTAGAAGTCTCTTTATGATGCGAGCGGAAACAGTTCATTACTGCTGCACTTGCATAGTGGCTGTCAAAATTACCATCGACATTTGTCAATTTAGTCGACGAGATATTTCCATCGTTTTACTCAACCCTGTGGGATTGAAGGTTGGATCATTCCGTTTTACCTCATGTTTTTCTGAGTGTAGTGTGCGATATTTCAATGAAGAGGTGCATTAGGAAAAGATAAAGTGCGGTAAAATTATCACCCTGTTAGAGAGTCTTTGATGGTGTCAGATCGCCTGTCTGTCTCGAGAATTCTCATCCAAGATTAAGCTCGAAACAGTTTACATACACAAGATGGAAAGCTTGGAACTAAAACATTGTGGAGACTCGGAGGAAAAATAAACAGCAAGACCAAAAGCCTAAAATAGATACGGAGATAACCCTTCATCCGATCGTTCCTGCATTATATCCGCTAACGCCATGGACGATGCAACCTAATAATCTGATACACAATGCCCGTTTCTTGGCCAATGTGAAGGTATCCAGATACTCTATGCCCCCCACGATGCTTCGATAAAGCACTGTTTCCATACCCGGGTGTGAAAATCGCGTTGTCTCAAGCTGTACGTACATGGGAGCGTCAACGTACCCCATCGCGGACTTCGGTACCCTCTGGTTCTCCTCGTTTCTGAAGTTTAAGATAGATAAAAAGTGGTCATGGAGTTAGTGCTCTACGATGACTGTATGGATGACAAGGAAGACATTGATAGAGAGTTTACCAGCGTGAGTGGGACATTAAAATGGGGTTGGTAAGCAAATTAGCAAGCAAGGCTCCGCCTTCGTTATTGCACCGCGTCCGTTATTGCCCCACACATAGGTTATCTTTATGATTTGCTGAGAATACGGGTTGATACATATCAAGCTTCGGAATGTTGCTGCTCTGAATAATCTCAGGACTTGTGCAAAGCATCTCGGCGGTGAGATATGATAAGGTTTGTTGTATGGCTAATCAACAGTTTATAAATTGATAGACGTGACTCAGATCGTGTAACGTCTTGTGCCATACTAGGTAGGGCTAATGGTCACAATGAAAAATAATGATTTAACCCTATGAAGCAAATAGCCAAGCGACGGACTAATTGCCTATTCAACGTTCATAGGCTGCGCAACGAGTTACCAATCATGTTTGACGGTTCTATTTATCATTCTAACCACTAAGCATCCATATCTTCTACTGAACGAGTATCGTGTCCATAATGAAATATATATTGTAAGCACTTGTCTTCCAGGCTATCGACAAATGTAAGAATCGGTACGTTAGCCCCTGGGTACTCCACCACATAGCGGACCATACCCCAAATCCATAAATCTGACGATCCACAACACCAACGGCAATCTCACTACGTACTAGTCAACAACGGTATTGTAAGCACTTGGGCATGAATATGGATTCATTATACGTCAATTGTTGTTGGATATCAACAGTTGTGTTACGAAAAGGGATAGCAGTAATAGTTTGATAACAGTGATACGGTAGTGATTACTAACTGTTCAATGAACCTACGATCATGACATGTCTGAATGATATAAAAGGGTAAGTTCGTCGAGGGAAGTCAAGACATACTTCATTCATTCATCCTTTATTCAATCAATAAAAACAAACCTCGCAACACACTTCACCATGAACGCTCTTATCGACTCATTGACAAACAGTAATGACTCCGGTTCTCATCAAGGAGTCTTAGCCTACAGAGCTCCCTCCCTTCTCCAACCCCATAGAGCACGTGATGCTATCCGCGATGCTCACGATGGAAAGATCGCACCACTGGTTGGATTTTTCGTCGGTTTACCTTCTCCGCCTATCGCAAAATTAGCAGCTCAGTTGGGCTACGATTGTGTATGGATAGATTGGGAACATACTTCTATGAGCGTGGAAACTATGACACAAATGGTTCATGATGTTCAGTTCATGAGTGAAGGAAAGAGTTTTGCGATTGTTCGGTATGTCTGCACACAATTACATACAAAAAAGCTATACTAATAATATTATAGCGTATCGGGCCATGACCACGCATCGATAGGCTACGCCCTAGATGCCGGTGCCTCCATTCTCGTCCCCCAAGTCGACACAGTAGAACAAGCCAAGCATATCGTCTCATCTGCCAAATTCGGCGCCGTTCGAAATGGTACTCGTTCAGCCCCTCCAGCTCGTTTTCTAATGGGTATCTCGGACACCACCATCGATCCCTCCAAATCCATCTGGGAAAACGTAAATAATCAAGCCGCTATTATAATCCAAATAGAAAATCTCCAAGCAATCCACAATCTCGATGCTATTCTTACCGAATGCGGTGAACACATTGATTCCGTCTGGCTAGGATCATTGGATGCGAGAGTTAGTATGGGATTGCCTGGAATGTGGGGTGATGAGAAAGAATGGACTGATGCCGTTGCACTTTATGAGAGTACGTTGGCAAAACATGATAAACCTTCGAGTGGAATGGCTATGGGTTTCAGTGTGGATGCCAAGATAGCGATGGCGAGAGGCAAGAGTTTGGTTATCAGTGGGAGTGATGTTTTTCCATTAATGATGCAGGCGAGTGAGGCGAAACAGATGCATGAAAACTTGAAGGCTCATGATCATAAGGGGATTTACAAGAAATTGTGAGAGCTGGTTGAAGAATTCTGTATATTGCGGTTTTCAGCCACGATCAAAAATGTTGTGAGCGGGGAAAATCATAATTATGTATATGTAGAGATTAGACTGCCGAGATTTTAGATTCAATAAGGCTATATTCCACTCCTATCTCACCGTCTATAATAATTCCTCCCTATAAAAGGATCAAGTGGTCCATCCTCTCTCACTCAACAGCACATACTTTTAAAAGACACATTTCCTTCCAGGAGACCACCAGCTTTGCAGGGCCAGAGAGAAGTATTTACATTAGAGACATCCAGGTGAGATTTTCCGACACTTGACTTACCACAATATACGTGAGGGTCCGAAAATGTATATTTTGCTGTCAATGATCTTCATCGTTGTCAATGCATCTCTCATGATTCTCTAGATTAGTCGCTATCAATACTTTAGCACTAACTTGAGTAGACTTTAAAATAGCCGGTAGATTGGATAGCTATAAATAATGATTGCTTCGAAAATCAAGCTTTGATATTGAGTATATTTGAAATGCAGCAAGGTGTTGCTCATGCTAATTCGAGACTTGGCTATCCAGAGAAGCAAAAGTTCTCGTCTCTCTCACTGTCCTTGGATTAATGTGATACTTTTGCTATTGCTTCATTTTTAATCATATCACCATGTTTTTATTCACAAAAAACAAACCCCCCCGTCGCCTAGAAATCTCGTCATCGTCAAAAAGCATTTAGCGCCGCTGAGGTAGATTTTACGGAGATCACATCACATAACTTTCACTCACATCAAATCTATTTCTTTTTATGAATCTCGCAGTCCGACTGACAGACTCAGAAACCAATATTGTGAAGATTACTACGCCTCTCACAATTTTTCAAGTGGAAGAATTCGTAGGATTGCGGAAGGATGAAGCACATCTTTAGCGTCTTTTATATTACAACTGCCTAACCCCGATATTTGATGAAGGAGAAGTTACAACATCGCGCTAGACTAAAATGATCTACCGTTTGAGAAATTTTGGAAGAGTATGAGGAGTATAAAATGATAAACTGCTTAATCTTTCCGGTATAGATAACTATGTAAGAGTCACTTGAACATCCAACATAGAGTAGTGATATGGAGTTTGGTTTCTGACTTTTGATTTTTACAACTAAAGCCATTGTATTTGAAGAACGCATTCAAAATTTCATGAGTTACTGCATTGTATGGTAGAGGGAAGAGGGAGCAGTATCAGTATTCTTGTTGCTACTAACATTCATCACTTTCACAAGTATATGGGACAATGTTTCATCATTGCTCATACTACGATACTCGCTGTCACTTGGAAACGATGCAAAAAAAAATTCACGAAGGAATCCTTGGTTTTGACAAAGGTGGATAGATATATAATCGATTTGCATGTATAGTGCCTGATCTACGTTTCTAAATATGAAGCCCGAAAGACTCAATTTGACCATCAATATATGACCCTGGAGTAAGATCTGGTATAAGTTCTTTTGGTATGGGAAATTACAAAGCCGATTCTAGATCAATCACGTATTCATCCCAGGTAGAGGGTGCATTCTCATATGGAGCGTACCTTCATACTCACACATTCGGAGTAAAGTCCACATGCACAAATGTAGTCATGTGATGTCATGAACCAATAGAATGACAAAAATTACCGAAGTAAGATTCTGAAAAGTTAAATATCATTGAGATGTATACAATCACCATTCCACTAGAAATTCTAACTCTGCCTCCCCTTATCAGCCATCTCTCTTCTATTCTTTTGTCAAGGATAAAAAGCATAGCTTTAGGTTTTAGGGTGGGAAGAGGAAGGAAGGAAGGAAGGAGAAAGAAGGGAAAATGCTAAAACTAGAATGGGCAATACGATACATCGGCTAAGTCCTCATCTGGATCCAGGCTCCAAGCTCTAACTCCTTTTGGAAAGATGCAGCAGGGTTGGCTGTGATTCAATCGTCTAGTTGATGATATGTTTCTGTGATTCGGACTTCAAAGCTTTGGGATCATACAGATTCGATTTCTTCCTTGCCGTTGACGCTTTTCCATCCCAATCCCGCGCCAAAGATGAGAGCCTCAACCGCAGTCCCGGCTACAAGGCAGAAGCCTTTTTGGATAGTAATGAAACAATAAGAGATTACACCTTCCACAATTGTCTGTGGTGCTATTGATCGAATTGCGGAGACACCAGCTGTGGTGTCTTGAGCCAGAGAAAGTCAGGGTTCTGCTTTGCGTAGCGCATGTCCAGACGGCTGTTAAAAACTATCTCAGCAAAGCCCAGCACCATTGCGCCGCCGAAATTACGACAAAACCCGAGGAAAGCCATGCTGATGGCAATTTCCGAGGTCGGGAGACTATTTCAAACTGCTATGAATGGCTAATGCAAATGGCCAGTGCAGGGGCTCGCCATCCGAATCACGACTAGTACTCACCATTTGTAATGCCAAATATCCTCCTCCTTCGTCAATCATCTGATAGCCGATCCAGGTGTTAGTATTTTCCGCTGTGTAAGTCGGTTGATTAGCCCGGATTGAACAGCTGTTAAGCCGGAACCGAAGACTGCCCACTGTGGATAGTAATCAACCCGAGTGACTAATGTAGCCTTAGCACTATTTGGAACGATAGGAAATAGATATAACTGCTAGGGCAGCTAGAATACCACAAACTATCTGGCTCAAAATGCCTGGCAGCATATATACACGCCACTCAATGTAGGTGTCGTGCCTTGTACACCTTGAGAGTACAATTATAGCAAGGTAATACGGCACTATCACATTATTCGCAAAGAGAAAGACAATATCAAACCCGGCTGAATCGACCACACATGTTTTTGACTACTTGAAAAGGAGTCATTGCGTGGTCTCTATGGCTCTAAAGATTTGTTAAATCACCTCATTCAAGAGCCAGAAGAAACCATATCATGGTTGGAGCAAAAAGCAGACATCCCGCAGGATCGAGCTTCATGGAAGAGAGAGGTGAAACATGTAAGCTTAGGTTTCTCAGCCGGACCTGGGGCACTGCTACCCAAAGTAAAGCAGCCATTGCTATCCCGCCACTGGAAGGTTAATATAGAAATCTAATTATCATGTTAATTACCGTTAATGATCTTGTCATAGATGGAAGTCTTACACCATCTCCATGTTTTGTATTCTGTGATTGCACCGCCAATTAATGCACCAAGTACAACGCCTAATTAACCAAATACAAGAAATAGAAAGATATTAGAGGAAGGGTAGTTAAACAGACCTGATTCTGTAATACTGAAGTACACTGCAGTTTAAATGATTAACATCGAATGGTTCTAGATATACGCTAAAATACACAAGTCCTTTTCTTAAGACGCAGAGAGGCGGATACTACTGTAAGCGGGCCATTTTCAGCATCCGCACAACTCATAGTGGCAATGGCTCTCCCTACTATCAACATATTGGAGAAAACCACAAGACCGCACACCAAGGATCCGAATTCAAACAGGGCACGAAAAGCTATATAGTTATACTGCAGTTTTATTAATTTTCAGTTGAGGAAAATTTGAATCTGGCAATGACAGCTAACTTTCAAACGTGTATAAGATGGTAGGAGTAGTATTTGATGGATGTAAGTAGGCTTTGACGGACGTCAACAGACCTTGGCAGACCTTGGCGGGCGTTGAGGCTGAAAAGTATGCTTGGCAGGAATCTCAGCGACAAGCCATCCTTTGATTTCATGATAATGCATGTGATCAAATTTAATCAGGTTAAAATGAACTTTCCAATCTCCATAAAATCAATTTTCTCTTCATGAGGGATAAAGATTAAATAACCTTTTTCGTTGATTAGATGATTTCTGTATTTCTGTCATGAAGTAGTTAATACGTAACAAGCTTAAGGAGCATATTCCTCAAATCCTATAAAGGTTTTCCTTGGGAAAAAAAACTTTTAAATATACGTCTAGAGTCTTGTGAGTTTAGCAGCTTCATGCTTAACTTACTATCAATCTATTTACCTAAATTCTATCCCAATCTAGGAACGACTAAGAAGTCAGTGATATAAGAGTAACCTTACTTCTCAAGTTACTAAACTCAAGAACCTGAAGCCAGAGTGCCTATTCAGCCAGAGTTCCTAGCCAGCCAGCGCCCATTACAAGTTCGTAGATACCGGAGATAACTGGTTTAGTGGCCGATTTTATATCTCATCAATCAACCATGTAATCCACCAAGTATAGTCCTAGAAATGCCCGCTAGTGCCAATAGCACACATACGCCATCGGACTAATGCAACCCAGAATTCCCTGAGCAAAGGCAGGGTTATTTGTGCTCAGTTGTAGTAGCATGTGGAAGTAGCAAGATTGAGAAAAAGGTCAATCATTTTCATAGATGGATTTGTGAACATTTCTCAATGGTATGTAAAGCCACACTAAAAACAGGACCCATCATGATGAAAGTGGTAGGAGAGATATACAAGCAAATCCGTCTCATGCTCCTAGTGTTCGTTCACCCTTGTAATCAAACGGAAGCAAGACGCAAAATAGATTAGAGTAATCAAAAAGATGGATAAATAGCATTGGATCCATACAGAAACATGTAGGAATGAGTCACTAGCGACAACATGGTAAGTGGTACTACGACTAAGCGAACAATCCCCTCTTCAATTACCTACGGTTTCCCGAAGCAGAATCACGAACATCCACTCTACTATGTTAAAAAAAAAGGATAGTTCATCGCTAGCTTCTTCTTTCCAATACACGGCGAATATAAGCCATGTCAAGAATATAAGTTCATTGGTACCCTTACCCCGCACATTTAACCCCGCTATATATACGATGGCCCTGAGTGGTCCCTCGAAGCAATATTGAATGATGAATGATAGCATCATAAGCGAGTTTCCAGAGATGAGCTCAGTTTAAGCCACCCGAGAAATGTCACGCTGGGTTGCATAAGGTGATAATCCTCCGACTCGAGGGTTTGAAGCTGATGCGATATGATATTATGATGTTGGATGTAGTAGATTAAAGGAAGGGGCTTTTGTGATACAACTAATTAATATAGAGAGAAAATGGACCAGATTTAAAATTCCTATAATCAGAATTGAAGATATCGATACAGCTATTACAAACTCATATCAATCTCGTTAACACACCCATGGAAACAAAAGCTAAACTATCATGTTCCTCATACTTCACTCTACCAGTGAACCGCAAGTGATTTAAATAACAATCTTTCGAATAATTAAAACTATCAAATTTGTAATTTATAGTTTAGAATAGATATTAATATTTGATATTAAATCCTCTCAGCTGTGGCAAGATTGAAATTAATGGAAGAGGAGATGAAATGTAAAGGGGGTTAGTCACTTGTAAATTGATATGAAGGAGGATGGATTATAATAGATAGTGATTTTTGTGGATATTGAGTGTTAAAGCGACGGCTGGTACATATATGTATACACTATGTCTAATACGATTGCTATTCAACTCTGGGGAGAGGAAGGTTGCATCATGACAGAGATTATATGATTGAAAATAGCCTCAACTTTGGATGATAGTGATAGATCGATGATCTGTATATGATTTCTATTTGCAAATATTAGAGTCTTTATTAATATATAAAACAACTACCTTGTGAGAACTTTATAGGATAGTATGATTATCACTTCATCCCTCGAGGTCAAACTCCTCGAATAGAATACGAATACCATGTCTAAAAGCCATATATATTTCTATACTCAATACAAATAGACCATCGAGAAACTCCACCCCTTTAAGATTTTGCTATCTGCGAAGACGAGAGGAGGAGGAGAGGGCTGATCTTAACAACCACCAATAGCACTCGACAACCAAAAGCACCCACCTAAAAAGATTCGCCCTCAATCTAAACAAAACTAAAAATGCACTAAACTCAAGATAAAAATCCCCCACCGCCATTCGAAGAACATCACAACGGGTATAACAAAGCATAGATTCCATCTCATCTCATCTCATCTCTATACTAAAAGTTATTACAATTTTAATCCTTGTATTACTAACCTTTCTTATCAATACATATATATACGAAGATTTATATATAATATCATAGAGTATGATCATGAATGGAATATACCCCATAGTAAAAACAACAAACCCAACCCCAAGCTCCAAACAGAAATATGAATATCATCTTAATATCTCAAGATCCGCATTAATGTATAGTGTATTAGTGAGTTTAGTATAAGAACTCTCCAGCGGTTGGATTTAGGAGATACGAGATTTTATGTATCTGTATCTGTATTTATATCTGTGAAATGAAATGAAATGAAATACTAATATCCAGTAAGATATCTCAGATAGGTACCTAGTAATCGAATTCTCATGAAACGTTTAATTCATACAATTATACTATTCCGAGTTTCAAAATCAAAAGTTTCGTTTTGATGTGATTTTTTATACTCAATGGATTTTGTGAATAGATATATATATATCTATATTAGACACCCAGCTTATATTTTATAAAGTTTGAATTGAGAATCCTCTCATTTGCTCGGAATTTTCTGGCTATAAGACTCAAGAACTTCTCATAAGTCACAGCAAAGTAAAGTAAACATGAGAACGACAATCAAATCAAATACCCTGGAAAATGAAAAGAAGTAATAATTCATCTCATCTCATCGCATTACATCGCACTCGCGCTTCACCTTCCCGTATATAAACTTATAGAAACAAAAACAAACAGCAGAGAGACCATCTTTTGTATATAATCTATACTTATTCTTCATTCTCTATTCTCCATTCCCCATTATGTCCCTCCATCCACATCATCTCCAATAAGCGAAAGAAGGAAAAAAAGATATATGAAGATACTCCTCAGTATTAACCTTAGAATAAGAGATGAAACTTACACTCTCAATTCGAAACTCGAGATTCGAAACCTGGAATGAGATAATCGAAATGCGAGATGTGAGATGCGAAATAAATGTGCAGGAATATAGATTGAAAGAACGGAATGATTTATTTGGGGATGAATGCTGAGAGGAAAAGGTTAAATTTGTGTGTGTGTATGTGATAGTTTTGGTATGGAATTTGAGAAGATGGCAACTTTATTAGTAGAACATATTTTTCTTCTTCTTTTCCCACTCAATCTCTAAACACTCCTCTCACTCATTCGCCCACTCTCTTCCTCGTACATACTTACGGAAGAAAGTTGTATACCATCCCTCCATTCATTCGATGAATCCCATCGCGATATCCCCATCCCCATCCCCATCCCCATAAACCACACCCAACCTACCTACCCAGCAAATGAAACAAAGTAAAACAAGAAAGAAAAAAGAAAACAAAACAAAACACCCAAATCCCGTCTTCCTGCGGTACATTGTATTGTAGTGTGTTGCGTTACAATTCCATATGTATATACCCATCCATATGTATATACCCATATGTACTTACCCATCCACCCATATAAATATGCACCCTTCCGCACCCTCCCGCATCATCCTATCATTATCACTCAAAGGTCCAGATGTATATCAATATGAATATCGATACACAAGAAACACAGAATTAAGTGCTAACCTGAATGGATAATATGTAACCTATGTATGGAAGCTGGAAAAGAAAGTATCAGGGTTACACTACCTATACGGATGGGTAGGATTTGGATGGGGGAGAGTGATGTATGGGAGATGATAGGATAGTGAGATGATTGAATGATGGAAAAAAGAGAGAGAAAAGTTCGATTGGATTATTTGTAATTGGGTTTGACAAAAAGAAAAGAGAAAATAAGAATGACACGTGACACGTGACACGTGACAGATAAACGAGTTTAGATGAGATAAGGTTATCCTGGGGTCGATGTTAAGTTTGGGGATTACTAAGCTATGGGTTGATGTCGTTTGTGATTTTTGGTAGAAGACGTGAGATGAAATGGAATGGGAGGGTTGGTATAATGTGATATGTCGTGGTATTTACTTATCCAATCAATTCATCCAATTCAGATTCAGAGGTGATATAACATACATTTGTATAAATCAATCAAATCACCCTAACCCTAAATTTGACCCCTCCCAAATTATCAATTATAATATACGCGTATTTAACAAAACACCAGACAAAACGATTCGTCATTCATTATATATAATCTGAGACGAATCAATATGAGACGAAAGGAGATACGAAAGAATGATTGGTTGGTTAGTTAACATTAATAAGGGTAAGGGTAAGGAGTTTTCAAGAAATGAATTTATAAGACACGTTTTGATATTAATCATGTTACGACGGGTAACAGTGGATCACGTGACAAGTATCATGTGACAGGACGTTGGAGCCTTTGGAGCTTAGGATCCAAGGAGCCAGGAGCCTTTGGAGCTTAGGATCCAAGGGATCCAAGTGGGACAGAACCGTGGGTTCTGTGGAGCAGGAAGGTCTATATAAGGGAATGGGTTTC